>JAUPFT010000005.1:2346211-2648711 GCA_036936625.1 Parnassius smintheus behrii | reverse complement strand
ATCCGAGGTCCGAAGAGAGGGGGAGGACACGGTGATTCTCGAATCCGGCAACTTGTTCTATCACCGGGAGGGCGACCATCTGTCCCAAGGAGGTGTCGGATTTATCGTCCACAAGTCTCTCGTCAACAACGTTGTAAAGATTGGGAGTGTGTCGACGAGGGTCGCGTACGTGATACTCAGAATCACCAAACGATATTCGCTGAAGGTCATACAGGTTTAAGCACCAACCTCGGCACATCCCGATGAGGAGGTGGAGAAAATGTATGAGGATATTTCCAAAGCCATGCATTCCTCCAAAACTCACTACACGGTGTTGATGGGAGACTTCAAAGCAAAACTGGGCACAAGAAAAAACGGTGAGCTGAAGTTATGGAAATTTGGAGTAGGGCAACGGAACCGAAGGGGCCAGCAGCTGGCCGACTTTATGGAGAAAGAGGGACTCTTTATGATTAACTCTTTACTCCAGAAGCGGCCCCACAGGAAGTGAACCTGGTCGAGCTCCGACAGTTCGACAAAAAATGAGATTGACTTCATTATGACGACCTGACGCCAACTGTTCAGTGATGTCTCAGTGATCGCAAGGGTGAAAACTGGCAGCAATCACCCAATGGTTAGAGGCACACTGAACCTAAACATTAAGTTGGAGAGGTCTCGTCTAATGAAGTCAACGCCCCGTCCCCCTCATGCTCTAATCCAGAATCCCGAAAACTTTCAGCTCGAGTTACTTAACCGCTTTCAGTGCCTACAAGATTGAAATTCAGTGGATGATATGAATGACAAGCTCGTGGAAACTGTCCATGCGGTCGGAGCTAAGTTCTGCAAGACCCGCCGAAGAAGAACACAAAAACTCTCCGATCACACTCTTAATCTCATGGCTGTTAGACGGGAGATGAGGCTGCAATCGTCAACAGATTTGACAGCATACAGGCAACTGAACAGAAAGATTTCCAAATGCATGCGGCGAGACTTACGCAACTTTAATACTGCTCGTTTTGAAGAAGCGATCGAGCGGAACCAGGGCTCCAAAGTCTTTGCCAGAGATCTGTTTGTCAGTAAGAGCCAACTGTCAAAGCTGAAGACTGAGCAGCATCTTTTCCGGGACTACTGAGATTTTGAGTGAGATTGAGAGGTTCTATGGGCAGCTGTACATATCATCGTTGGAGCCACACGCAAGTGTGAATAACGATCCAAGAGCAAGTCTTATCCGACACTATTCCGATGATATCCTGGACTTCAGTCTAAGCGAGATTAGAATGGCTCTCCAGCTCCTTAACAACGGCAGTGCCACAGGCGAGGATGGAATTACAGCGGAGCTTCTGAAAGCGGGTTGAACATCGGTAACTGAAGTCCTTCAGAAGCTCTTCAACTCCGTCCTCCGTGGTGGCACTACTCCAGAGGCGTGGAGTAGAAGTGCGGTTGTCTTGTTCTTTAAGAAAGACGACAACGCTCTCTTAAAGAACTACAGACCGATTTCCCTTCTCAGCCGCGTCTACGTGCTGTTTTCGAGAGTCATTACGAATCGTCTCGCACGCAGACTCGACGACTTTCAGCCTCCCGATCAAGCCGGTTTCCGAAAAGGCCTCAGTACCATAGACCACATACATACCCTGCGGCAGATTGTACAGAAGACTGAAGAGTACAATTTGCCACTTTGCCTGGCGTATGTGGACTATGAGAAAGCCTTTGATTCCGTCGAAATTTGGCGGTGCCACAGTCCCTTCAGCGGTGCCAAGTTGACTGTCGGTATATCGAAGTGCTGAAGTGTTTGTACAGTAGGGCTACGATGGCTATCCGAGTACAGAACCAGAGCTCGAAACCTATCCAACTGCAGAGAGGTGTAAGACAGGGTGGCGTTATATCCCCGAAACTCTTCACCGCTGCATTGGAAGACGTTTTCAAGCTACTGGACTGGAAAGGATACGGTATTGACATCAACGGCGAGTACATCACTCACCTTCGATTTGCCGACGATATAGTCCTTATGGCAGAATCGCTGGAGGACTTAAGCACTATGCTCAGTGACCTCAATAGTGCCTCCAAGCGGATAGGTCTTAAGATGAACATGGACAAAACAAAGATCATGTTCAATGTCCATGTCACACCTATGCCGGTAGTTGTTGGGAGCACTATGCTCGAAGTTGTTGACGAGTACGTTTACCTGGCACAAATAGTCCGACTAGGTAAGTCCAACTTCGACCGTGAGGTCAATCGATGGATTCAACTCGGCTGGGCAGCGTTCGGGAAATTACGACATATATTCTTGTCAGGTATACCTCAATCTCTAAAAACTAGATTGTACAACCATTGCGTGTTGCCAGTGATGACTTACGGATCTGAGACGTGGTCCTTCACTGCTGGACGTATGAGGACGCTCAAGGTCACTTAGCGAGCTATGGAGAGGGCTATGCTCGAAGTCTCTTTGCGTGATAGACTCAGAAATGAGGATATCCGCAGGAAAACCAGAGTGACCGACATAGCCCAACGGATTAGTAAGCTGAAGTGGCAATGGGCCGGCCATATAGTTCGAAGAACCGATAACCGATGGGGAAGAAAGGTTCTTGAATGGCAGCCTCGTACCGGTAGGCGTAGTGTAGGGTGACCCCCCACTAGATGGAGTGACGACCTGGTAAGATATGCAGGAAGTCGATGGATGCAGGTGGCTCAGGACCGTGCTTTGTGGCATTACTTGTGGAGGCCTATGTTTGGCAGTGGACTTGTGAAGGGCTGTAATCATGATGATGATGATTGAATCTTTCTTGAGAAAGTTGTGAGTTCACTGAACGATTTCTTCGCACAGTTACATTACAATCTTGAGATAGATACTCGGGATTAACTTTATCATCAAATCATCAAACTTGGAGTGACTAATAGAGCGAATTGGTATATCTAAGTAGCCTGTTTTTGGTTGTTTGCTTTTGCACTCTGAGCATTTCCATTGAGTTTTAGCTTCTAGGCTCATTTTCCTAAATCGCCTTGGTGACAAGTTTGCACAACACATCGTTCTTTAATTTACAACCATGACAACCTATAAATTCGTTACTTGCTATATCACTTTTACAACCGGCGCAGCTATATGAATCCATCTTGTAGACTTAATAACTGTGCGGACAGCCTAACGATGCAATGAGCCCGTCTACGTCACAGCGAGTAAGCGGCGAGTTGTCGTAGGTCATGGTTTTATACAAATCACCACGTATTAGAAAATGTTTTGGTTAAAATACTCAATAATTACTGCACCTATCGTTTTCACGTATTTTACGTTATACTAATTAGTCTCACAATAGACTACACTTAGGTGAGGGATTTTGGTAGTGCACTTCACTTTAAACACTGAATAATCATTAATTTCAACGGACGAAACGCATTGGATGTTTACTAAGTGACGGTATAATGGAAATATATGTATATATATATATATATATATATATATATATATATATATATATATATATATATATATATGTCTAGAACAGGTAAATTAAATTGTATACTTGGGGAGTGCTTTCAGCCGGGATGGAAGATGTGATTTAGATATGGATAGGCGTGTCGCTGCCGGAAACAAAGTCAATGGTGCCCTGAATGCATTAGTAAAAAGGCAAGGCGTGGTGAATAGTGCACGCCTTGGAATACATAACGCAGTGTTGGTACCGACTTTGTTATATGGCAGCGAAACCTGGGTATACCAGAAGAAGCATAAAAGCAAGTTGAATGCAGTGGAGATGCGATCTCTTCGTAAAATGTGTGGCGTTACCATAGCCGACCGAAAGCGAAACGAAGAGATTCGCAATATGGCAGGATTGAAAGATGACCTTATCACAAAAATTGATAGGGCGTACTCCAATGGTTTGGGCACGTTGAACGAATGAGTGAAGACCGAATGGTGAAGAAAATATATAGAGCGAAAGTAAATATTAAAAGGTGTCGAGGTAGACCGAGACTAACTTTCGAAGATCATGTGAGCAAATTGCTCAAAGAGGGGAGGGTCAAGAGTACTCGGATACCTGGACGTGCATGTATGAAGAAGTTAATGAACCTGAAAGAAGCGAAAGAGGTATGTAAGGATCGTGACACTTGGCGATCTGTTCTCTCTGGCTACCCCTTTAGGGATTGTGCGTGAAGATAATAAGTTTTGTGTTAACATACACGGCATATCTAAATTCCACAACTAATTTTTTATAAATTATCGAATGGGATTGGAGTGAACCAAGCTCCGTTTGTCTGCTCGAGGGTGCTAGATTCTTTACAATTCTAATAATTCAACCGAATTTTTACGTGATGCAGTAAGGCAAACTTTAGTTCCTTTTTTCGCTACCCGAAAAACAGAGAACTAGAATTCACTACTGCGGGTGTCTCAGAAATGGATACTATTGCACCTATTGCGTATTTATATTTAAATTTTGAAAATATTGCACTTTATCCTTATTTTGATGTACTAAAACTGTGAATGATGAACAATTACACATATTTTAATACAAAAATCACAGTCAACACTAAAATTTTACGTACCTATCAAGTCAAATTTCCGCAACCAGCATGTTAGTTTTAAGATAGCGGTTTGCTTCATACAAATTAAAAAACGATTTTACACGTACTTAATGAGATAAAACACAAAATTAGATTAGAAATAAGAAGGTTGATTACCCGGGCATTGTTTTAACCTCTAAGCTCTGACAGCGCGTGACATGTTATACTCCCGTTCCCTCGGGACCTTAATGGCGGGCCCTTAATAAAATTTTTAGCTATATTGCAAATTTTGCTATATTTTCACTTTGAGACAATATTTATTGATAAAACTTACAGGAATTCTTGTTGAATGTATAAACTATCGAATAAAATTATTTTTGGTTGCTAGAAATTGTAATAAAATACGTAAATTACCCTTTATAGCATAGTAGTAGTATATACTTCAATTTTAGTGACAACATTACTACTAATTTGAATTCTACACTTTTGTTTTTGGAGAAATGTTTATGAAAATGTTTGGAAATATGTATATTTTTATGTTTTATATGTTTCTATTTGTTACTCATACCAAAATATTAAAATATTAAAAAATTAAAAAAATAATAATAATATTTTATCTGTATGACATTTCGAACAATATTTCAAAAATATTTTTGTGTGAATTTGAAATAAATACAACGTCAAGTTATTTGAAATATGTAAGAAAACCATTTTTACTTACATTTTACACTAAAAATAAATGAGAATTTGAAAAATAACACATATATGACCCAACCGCCAAAATGTGCCTTCCGGATTTTGAAGTACTTTTGGCAGTTTACTTTTCACTTTTTATACCACAAATTATATATCTAGGTGTTTACTTTATTACAAGGAATATAAAAAAGTATAATACTTTCGTTTTTAGTCAGACACAAATATAAAATTCTATAAAAAGACGGAGCACCTTCATCAAAGCGACACGTGGAACGCCGAAAGTTCAGAGTGATTTTTTTTTTAAGAAACATTGCCAGGATATGGTTTGAAATAAAAGAGCATATCTTTTTCTTTGATACTATTTTCTATTGCATAGTGTCTTTGGTTTTGTTTAAAACGAAAAAATAGTTTTTTCATAGGGCAGTAATTCTGATTTAATTAGTGTTTTTTTGGAGCGACGTATTGTATGATCTAAAGTGCGCATATCTTGAGGCACACAATTAATATAAATTAGTATAAAATAATTGATAACAACTTTGTTGTTACTTACTTTGTTGTACTTTGTTGCGCGTGTCAATCACACTGATGTCAGCCATCAGTGTGATTGACACGCGCAACAAAGTACAAAAGTACAAAGCAACAAAGTACAAAGCAAGGGACGGACATGGTATACATAAAAAATCCTAATAAAGTGTATAAGCGGTGGGGTTGTTATGCTAGCCTTTTTTATCTTGTACATATCTTTATATGGTAGAATAAGTTAGACATAGTGCTTAATAGTTTATTTCGACATTAAAAGAGCGGGTAAAAAATGTCCAACACTTGGACGCCCGCAGTAAACGGAGATATTTTTGCGTCCAAGTGTTAGACATCTGCAGTTGATGGGGTAGTAATGCACGTCATTAATATTGTTGTAAGAATATCCACTACCCCATATCGTAAATCAGGTATCAAAACTACCGTTGTCATGTGTTGCAATTATTGCGAAATCCCTTCTGTGAACCAATCTAAGGGGCTGACCAATATTCACCAATTAGGTCTATATCGGTCGGGTACGACTATATTTTTGGTCAAAATTACTGACGATATTCGATGAGGTATGATTAATAGCTCGCTGTGTTGGTATTCTTAGATTTTAACAATGCCTTCATGTAGTGAAGTTCAGGAGTGGACTTTTATAGACTGTAACACGTGTGTGAATGGATGGATGGATAAACTGGTCTGTTACAGAAGTGTTTTGTATAGAAGTATAGAAAGGTGAATAGATAATTCATCTAATGATTAAGAAATGTTGTGGCGTATGGACACTCATCAAAAACCCATGTAATAACATAAAATGCATTTGAGGCGGTAGGATCAAATTTTAAATTCAGCCCGAATGAACCAGAAAATGATACGGACTTAGGTTGTTCCTTCAAATTCTTCTCGAAGGAACCAGAAAATGGTGGAGCTAACGTCCCGGTTCGGGCCAAAATCAATTATTCGAGATTAACTATATGTGGTATGTATGCGTGGTTCCCTATAACCAAAACAAGATTGCGAAAGTGGCATTTTTGGGTGAGCCCGTGCAGGAAGAATGCGGAGGTGAAGGGGGAAAAATATTACTCGCTAATATAGTCTACAAATTATGCCTTTTGGTGCAACCAATATCTGTGTTACTTTTCCGTCCAGAACAATAATGAATGCACTGTTTCTTGATCTGAAAAATACGAAAGAGCTCGTTCCTTTTATAGATAACAAACCAGCACAGATTAGTAAGTGGATACTGTGACCCATAGACATCTACATTAAACATCAATTAAGAATCCAAATGCAGATGCCTTGTCACCCTTAAGGACTAAGATGGGATGCCTTATTTCCAGTAAAAAGGTTTACGAATTGCTAACCACTATTTTAGAATCATCTACATCAAAAACCCAAAAATCGTCACTACAGGACATGTAGTCGAATATCTACTATGCTTTTTATTTATTTTGAACTGTTACCTTAATAATATGTTTAATTACTTAGTGCGATCTTCGTACCTACATAAACACACACATAACCAATCATATCCCCATACGCGCACAAATGCACAGGCCTCACACACACATTTTTACTCAAAATCAATAGGTACGTCAATATGAATGAAATATAAAAATCTCTCACATTTTTAGGTAATCGATTTGCACTATTACTACCCAAGTCATTGTATTGCATTAATGTAAGTCACTTACATTAATGCAGGCATGATACGTAAGATATACGCGTCACGTGGTACTCACACACACACACATGAATCAAAGACTGGCGTCACTATGAACGGTGCGGTGTGCTAGTAAAACGGTATCTGGACCTATAAAACATCTTTGCTTTTTCTTTTTGCAATTGCGTCATTTAAGTTAAAGCTATGTTTTTTCCTATAATCGACTTTAAAGATTACTGGTGACTGTAGGAAAGTGAACCTAAAATACTTATATGTGTTACTAGATGGCAGGACTCCATTTCCGTCTAGTAGTTCATCTGAGTAGGCGCCAACCTTTAATATAACTATTCATGTCACCAAAGACCGGTTCCTGCACCGCTGTGTTCCGGTATGAAGGTTTAGTGAGCCAGTATAATAATAATTACATTCCATCTTAGTCCTAAAGGTGTCAACGCATATGTTTGTGGCCTTCTATGTTTGAAGTTCGCTACAGTTGTTCATGAGCTGCAGTAGCCACATATTATTATGTGCACTGTAAGTTCGTTTCGTTTTAATAAATTCGTTAATTCGCCGACGTCACTTTTTGACCTGTTGACAGCGGTTCTCAGCAGTCGTCCTCATAGCCATTCGTCTGTAGGTCCTTTCTAGGTTGAGATTTAGATAAGGAAATACTGAAATATTAATTAAGAAAAATATGTACAATAAATGTACATGTATTATATGCTCGGATTTTTTTAATGTAATGACGAGTATTGCAACGAAATTCTGCAGGAAGTTTTAATTATCAATTTAGTTCCAGTTCCTTCTTTAAAGCTTACAATTGGATACATTGTGATATGTTGGCCATAATTCATTAAACTTAGAAGTGAGCTTCCTCACGCTATAGTAATATCTTATGTATCTGCATATAGCAGTAAATCCAAGAAGCTATTGTCTATTGTCTCGATACAATACCCTCTGCATAGAATCGCTTGTACTTTAATTGAAAACAACAACGGAATATTTGTTGGAATAGCAATGTGGCATGCATATAGATAGATCATAACGGTGACTTATCTATAAAAATAAATACAATTGAATTTGTCTGTTTGCACTATTAAGACTCTTCTACATCCTTAAATTATTTTATGATAAAGAAATGAATGCATTCCATTATTCTGCGCTATAATAGAGAGCGTGCGAGCAACGCTAATGTGATTTATGACATAGCTTGCACCCGTATTGCCGAATAAGCAAGATTTTGGCAGAGACCGCGACTGGATCGGAAAATATGCAGGTTTATAAAAATTTCTTGCTATAAACAAACAAATATGTGCTGATCTTTTATTTATCACAGAAGTACATACATAGCACTAAGTTAGTTGTCTTAAAGCATTTTCTCGCTAGAAAGATAAAGAAGTTTTTAATAGGATAGGATAATTTTGGAAATCATTTAAGATATGTTTATGTTATTGGATATTAATTAAGCTTTATCACTGGTTAGAAAAAACCTTTTTTCCAGTGAACAAGCAGCAAGAAAGTCAGTTGGACCTTTTTTTCTGTCCACACAGTGATATAGGTGTCTTTGGTCACTTTTAATTAAGTATATTCTTCAAATTTATTACAAAAGGTCAAAAACGAGTCATTCATTAGAAATACCAAATTCCATTTCCTTAAAATTCATCATACCAAGAAAAAATGTTATAAATATTATAAAATTTGGAATCTATTTAATTGTATAAATACATTACCATCGACTTTTTTTACCTTGTACTTTTTTGCGCCCATGAGTGTGCGTAAAAATACGTAAAAATAACAGGCTGCGTAATTTAATAAAAATAAATATATATATATATATATATATATATATCAGTGTGTATATATTGACAGATATACACACTGATGTAATCACCAGATGTCATCGCCTAGGCGTTTCTAAAGAAGGTAAACCACGCCCCATTCTGGTCAAGTTCAGTAATATTGAAAATAAAAATCTAATATGGTATTCTAAAACTGCATTCAAAAACACTGGTATAACTGCATCGGAATTTCTGACCAAGAGTCGACATGACCTTTTCTTAGCTGCTCGTAATCAGTTTGGCATTAATAAATGTCGGACAAAATATGGTCTTATAGTCATAATTGGTTCCAATGGTTCAGCGATATACCGCCAACTCATTCGATGATCTGAAATCTATTCCTTGCTCTACTGATGATTTGGAAGGGTTGTCACTAACGGTAAAGAGTGTTAGCGAAGATCGCGCTAAAGCAAACAAAATTATTTCTACAGCTAGGTCTAAGGGAGTTATCAAGGCAAAATAACTTTGTATTGAGCTTCTTTAAACACTGTATGTGATGCATTTTATTGAACAGCCCTTTTTCTCTATTA
The DNA here is from genome assembly GCA_036936625.1 of Parnassius smintheus behrii. Classification (NCBI taxonomy): domain Eukaryota; kingdom Metazoa; phylum Arthropoda; class Insecta; order Lepidoptera; family Papilionidae; genus Parnassius; species Parnassius smintheus. The sequence continues at coordinate 2,638,998 of JAUPFT010000005.1, read as the reverse complement.
TGTAGTGTTCTTTTTTTTGTTCTCTTTTTATATTTCATAATTAAAAACTAAGTACTCTATTATATTTTGGCTACTTTATTCTATTTTTTACTAAACTAAGTTACTTAAGTTTGATATCCAAAATGATTATTTCTCTTTGTGTACTGTCACACAACAAAATTTTAACATTTTTTTATATTTTGAGTAGGACAGACAACCCATAATATGAAATGAAATTATATTATTTCCTTTGTGTTAGTTTTATAAAAATGTGCTTTCATTACACATTGTGTATTTTAATAGATATAAATTGATGTAAATAACTCGCAAAATACTGAATATAACTGTGATTTTAATAAGAACTTCCCATCATTGCGCTGCAAGACAAACCCAAACAGGTATTATCTTTTTAGCATGAATATGGAATTTAGTATAAAACTAGGCCTTCTATTCAATTTTTATTTAGGAATGAATAGGTAACGGTTACAGTGGATGTTCAAATTATTATACTCAAATTATGAAATAAGATTTTTTTAAGTTTAAACTTTAAGTAATAAATTTAATTGGTTTACTGGTATTATTTTTCACTAGAGCTTATAAAACTATTTCTGAAAATAATTAAACATGTTTTTGGTGTAAAAAGTTAATTTAATTCAAGTTTTTTTACAAATTAATATTTTGTATGACTTTTTCTTTTCCTTTTTTAATGCAGCCCACAAATTTTCTATGGGGTTTAGATCTGCCATCAGGCCATTCCAACACCTTTATCTGATGATCATTTAGGAATTTTGTCACTTTTTTTGCTTTATGACATGGAGCTGAGTCATGCATAAACAGGAAATCCTTATTAGGAAACCATTCTGATGTCTGTGGGATCAGTTTTTCTGACCTAAACTTTAATGTACTGATCCTACCGCATGGTGTTTTCCACTATGTAGAGGCGTCCGTTACCCTTTGCACTGATAACTCCCCAGATCATTATGGATAGTGGATGCTTCACTCTCTCTACAATACAGTCTTTTTTGAATTTCTCATTTGGTCTCCTTCGAATAAATTGCGTATGGTCTTGCAAGATCTGGATACTCGACTGATCAGAGAATTAAACCTAAAAAACCCAAACATGATCAATTCACATTAGTAAAGACATGTCCATACAGTGATACAATACAAAATACGTTTAAAATACAATATATTACTTTATGCCAGTTCTCTGCAGTCCAGTGTTTATATTTTTTTGCACTTTTTAGGCGCGTCTGAACGCATGGCAGGAGTCAATTTCGGCTTCTTCAATGGTCGACGGCACGAAAAGTTTTGCTCCTTCCATCTTCTACGTAACGTCATGTCAGACAGAGTCACTCCAGTCTCTTTGAGAATATCTGTAATGACTTTTCTGAGTTTATTCTAATTTTCTATGGTTATTTGCCGAATTTTTCGCTCATCTCGAGGCGTAGTGATGCGTTTGCGTCCAAATTTTCAGGAATGTTTCGGCGTCAAGGACTCTCCTTGTTGCACAGCTTTACTGATATTATGCACTGTAGATTGAGAAACTTTGCACATTTCTGCTATTTTCATTTGAGAATATTTACAGTATTGTAGCAAAGTCTTAATTTCAGTTTTCTTTTCTGGAGACACGTCAGAACGCTTCCCCATCTTTAAATCTATTGAAAGTGAGGTTATGTTGATGAAAAAGACGAATTTTAAAATAAAATATGTATTAGACAGCAAAAAACAGCGAAATGCAAGGAGATGAAGAATAATAACTAATTACAAAGTAAAACCAATAACACATACCTTTTACTGAATAAATCCTTCACTTAGTTCTTATAAAGACACAGAGAGCACGTGCTTACAGTAATGCAAAATTAACAACGAAACAAAATGGCGGCTATTACAGTGTTGCCTAGTTAAAAGTAGACAATTTTAGTGTGGTAAACTATAAAGCATAAAATTATTAAACATTTTCAATTTATTTGATTGAACTAAAACCGTCGTTGTAAAGTATACTTGGTTTTAAATAAACTTTAAAATAAACGGAATAAATATGTTGAGTATAATAATTTGAACATCCACTGTATGTTAACAAACCATTACCGTTACCCCAGATTGCTTTATAAGGCCGATATTTGCTATAGTTTCCACTCAAGTGTTTTATTCATTAATATAGGTACTTCAAGTGGTAATATAACTTACTTTTAAGACCTACTGTTAATTTTTCTATTTGTTTGTAATATCAGTTTGAAATATTATTAGCCTATACTACTTTTTGCAGTAGGTAACTGTTGTGTACGTATGAAGTATAACTATGTATGTATGTATGTAAAGGTGAAGGAGAACTAGTTCATTTTTACTTATTTATATTACTTGTATCTATATATTAATATATTATTTTTATCATTTTATATCGTAATATATATACGCATTACCATATCATATATTTTTCATAAAAATAAAGACTTATTATTATTATACTTCAAGTGGTAATATTACTTACTTTTAAGACCTACTGTTAATTTTTCTATTTGTTTGTAATATCAGTTGGAAATATTATTAGCCTATACTACTTTTTGCAGTAGGTAACTGTTGTGTACGTATGAAGTATAACTATGTATGTATGTATGTAAAGGTGAAGGAGAACTAGTTCATTTTTACTTATTTATATTACTTGTATCTATATATTAATATATTATTTTTATCATTTTATATCGTTATATATATACGCATTACCATATCATATATTTTTCATAAAAATAAAGACTTATTATGAGTTCTGAGTCGTTCAATTATAGTGCATCAAATAATGATTCCTTTGTGAGAACTTACTCTGAAAGCGGCAGTAGTGATGATAGTTTTCAAGGTACAGATCTCACTCGACTAAACGAAGTCCTATCTTCTCAATTCTCAGATGTTCTGAAAAATTTCAATGTTATTCATATTAATGGCCAAATTATTCCGGCACATTTCCAAACAGGCTTGCATCATTTAACACTAGTTTCCTTAGCGCTTTTCTTGTATCCGAAACGTGGCTCAAACCATGTTTACCTTCTACCTGCTATTCGCTACCAGGATTCAATCTTATTCGAAATGACCGAGTAGGCCAGAGTGGTGGTGATATTTCAATCGGTTCATTCAGAAGTGACATGTGCGAATTACTTTTGAGGTATTTCTCGGAGTACCATTTGAATTACTGCAATACACATATACATGTTTGTTTGATTGTTTCTTGTAAAAGGATATTATGATCCTTATCGTATTCACGACAACGTTTATCTGAAAGACACGCCATTCCATAGTGATTATATAGGCAATTTGGATAAAGATTTAATTTTGTGACCATTTTACTTCTATTGCTCGGAGACATTATATATCTAAAAAATTTTGACAGAAATTAATCTCGTACTCACTGCTATTGCACAGTGAGCATTTGTATTAAGTCATGATAGTTTTGCTGCATAATTGTTTAGGCGTCATCTGTATGCTTGAAGAAAATGAATTTTTGTAGTTATTCGGTTTTCGATTATTGTTGGTATATAGCTTCTAAGTTTCCTCGATATTTTTGTGTAGGATTTTCTTGATTTCTACGAGCTGATTCTAACGTAATAAATTTGGTTTCCAAAAAATCTAAAAATTCGTTCAGCATGGATAACTCTCTTGGGTGCTTAACGAATTCAATATAATCTTCGTATGATTCGATGTCTAGTTTTGCGATAAAATGTATACAATTAGAGGGACCCATGAGCTACTTTCATAGGTTCTTGATAGCATTCAGACACTAAATTGCTGATGACGCATAACACTGATGACCGATGATGACTGATGTTGCATAACAGGAATGTTTAAAAGTAAACATATATGTAATGAAAATTGAATGAAAATATAAGCCTCTTGTTATTAAATATGTGATTCAAAATGTCTCAACACACATCGTAGTTATCTGAGCTAACGCTGAGATGCTGAATTAGTCTCTTGGCCTCTTTTTTCACATTGGCCTTGAGATACTGCATATTCTGCGCGTTGGACATGGACAGATTGTTATGGATTGTATCTGTTTCTGTTTCTGTTGTTTCAGAGAAAAGGTCTTTTAAAGAAGTGCAGGTGTAATAATATTCACTGAAAGTCTGAATCTCCATCTGTGGCGTATACTTTTCCCCGTGGGCCACTGACCACATTTTTTTGTTAATGGCTTTCTTGATTATATTTTATTTTGATTCGTAGCTGTTAAACGTATCTTTATATTCCGTGTTCGATCCTTCCAGCACGCTATCTAAGTCCCAGTGTAGCGTGTCAAATGCTGCCCACCGAGTTTGAATCTTCCGTTATAAATCATCTAATTCCCACTCTTGTGGCACGGAATCAAATTCAATGTTTACTACAGTACGCTGGAAAGTTTTAAAATGACTTTTTAGCATATTATCGGTCTTGCTTGTCTCGTCGTGTCGTGCCTATTGCTTATCCTGATGGTCGAGAGGATTCGCCTTCTCTCGTAACAAAAGTTGGTGGCTTCAGGAGAGACAGTCTGGGCTTGTAGTTCTGTGCATAAAGCCTAATAGATCCGTATCTTTCGGCTACTCGTTCAAATTCTTGGTACGTTAAGTAGCTATTAGACTCAATCAAACACCTAGAACTTCTAACTTACGTCTCTTTGTTGACGTCTACATTACAGAACAGTCTTTAAAAATGTATGCCCCAATTCAATTTTAACGTTTAATTTTGTTACATGTAAGAGCTAGTATACCGGCATATAAGCCCGTGTGGAACTTTAGCAAAAAAAATCCCTGCAGATCTATGAAAATGGCCCTTCGGGTACTAAGTTCAGTTTTTTTTGCTATTATCTTGATAACCTTAATATGCTACTCATACATTGAAAAGAATTTGAGAATAAAAATTGAAGATTTATTAAATTTTACGTAAGGAGGTCGTAATTATTATTTTCTCAAACTCAAGACTCAAAGTTTTGTTGTATATAGAAGAATAGGTAATTTTTTTATTAAACTTGATTTTCCATCGAAACCTTAAGGGATAGAAGATAAATTCCTAACTTTTTCGTTCAAAATTACAAATCAAAGAAAGTTAGAATTTTTTCATTCACATATGTAATTTAAAAGATAATTATCAAAGTCCAGCCTTTATCAGTTTTGTAATTAAAAAATGAATGCCTGAATGTTTTTGAAATAAAATATTGCCTTGATCACTCTTGGAGTTCAGCCATTTTGAAGATGAGCCTGGATAGAAAGATAAACAGGCGAACATTTTTAAATGTTCGTTCACGACGTAATAGCATGCAAACAACCCTTTGAGCTTAATAAAAGTCAGTAACTTAGATATGATTGTCATTAGATACGTCTTAATAGTGAGTGACATAGGCTATACAATAGTTATATTTTTTTGAACAATGCATAGTCCATCTGATAATACTAAAAAGGGAAGGAAAGGTTCTTTTTTTCGGTAATTTTTCACGCAATTGTATTTTTAGTAGCTTTTTAACCAGTATGCTTGTTCTAAATATGCGGTATGCATTTTGGCACGTTTCTGTGTGCTAAAATGAATACTGCTGGATTTGTTTGCCGTGGCTTTAGCTGAGGTATAATTTTCTCTAATGGAGAAGTCGTGTTTGCTCTGCGCTTAAATTAAGCTCACTAAATACTGTTCATTTTAAAGGGATCCCGCAACATTTCAAATAGTACACAGTAGAAATTTAACTTACGTAAAATACATACTTGTTTTTTTTACGTAAATAAATATGCGGTACCAATGTTAGCTAGTTATGAGAATCTATCATAAATGTAATATTTTATATGGTCTGCAAAACCGACAGCAGTTTGTAATCTTATATATTGTTATGAATGAAGGTAAAAATAAAATAAAATACGAACATATGAGAGTTGAAATGAGGGTAGATAGAGAAAATCTCAATCGTTTGTGCAGTAAAAGGTAACTGTAGGTGCCGTGCACAGGAGATTCTGCTTAAATCAGCCTACGAGTATTATTACTCGTAGGAATGATAGTATCGTGCTTCTGTTCGTTTTAATAATTCTTCTAGTGTTGGCAAGGAAGATCGCGTTGCTGAGAGACTACCCCGTGTTATATTAAAATAGGTAGTTTTGCTGTTGGTTTTCAAACTTTTGTGTTATCATGTAATATAGTGATCGTGACAAAGACGTTTTATGGATGATCGAATTTTCATTGCTCTATACTGAATGTATGGTGTAGTAGGCTGGCTCATTGCTGGCTAGCTGTCAAAAGCTAATCCATCCGTAAAATATATTATAGTTGGATTTTATGGGTTTTAATTTCTTTGCGTGGAACCAAGTAAAAGTAACTCAAGCATCAACAACAAAATCCCGTCAAAATTGATCAAGGGTTTTTCGAGAAGCCGGAATGAACAGACATACTGACAAATAAAAAATTTAAATAGTTTTTTTGTGTTATGAGTACCGTATATGCTTTCATATGTATTTAGTAAAAAGATATCATTTTGCCATTACAAATACATTTTATTTATTTGTAAAAATAATTACTAATTACGTAAGCAAGAAGAGAAGTTGAATATTTTGTGTTATAATGAATCAATCAATGCTTTACTCAAACTTGTTTCATAATATTACATATTTAAGTTATTCTGTATTTCGCTATATAGTAAATTGCAAAATAATATACATTAAGTACGAAAATTTTACATACGTATAAAAATCACAATGTCAATATTAATTACATAAGATCATATCACGTTAGGTACATCACATTTTTATAAATACCTACATATTAACTAATTAAATTAAGCTAATAATGCTATAAAGCTTACAGCAACACCTTGTTGAATTCTGTGTGCTGCCGCCGAAAGTGGAATTATTCAATGCTAAACCTTATGTTGGATTACTCGAGAATTTCCAATTATCTCACTGTAATCAGCATTCTTTGAAATACACGTGAGCTGAGTGTTATCGTTTATATAGTTCAAGAGAAAAGCCTCAGCTTCGTCAGAATGGAATGTACTAAAGTGGCGTTATTTAAATGAAAGATTATCAAGAACCATTTATTTTATAAATTTTTAATTTTCCAAAAAATATCTTAAATTTTTTGGAAAACCCATTGTTTTAAACGGATTATATTCTATCATATCTGCCTTTTTGATGTAAATGTGATTTTCTCGGTATCGAAGCCCGATTCAGATCAAAATCGGTTATGGGTTTACGTCTCAACAAAATGCTCACGGAAAGCTCGAAGTCAGAAAGTTAGTGGTAGTTCATCACCGTGCCTCAGTAAGGCGTTGGTCTTGCGTCTAATATTTCTTCAGTCGTGTTGGATTAAGCCTAAGGTCTTTGTGGCAGAGCGTGTGGCGTGCGGTGCATTTGGCAAACAATTTGAACGGTCACCACTCAGAACACTATAACAGAAGAGCGTTTATTACGGTTTGCACGTCAAACTGTCCGCCCTGCCAAACGCTTTCTACTGAGGCCATAACTTTACTTGAAATGACACATTTTCAGTTTGGATCTCAACGTAATGTCATATCAGTTCAGGCAGCAAGTGTTATACATTTGAAATCGTCTTGTCTGTTGCTTTGAGTTGATATTCGCTTTTAGCAAATGGACAGGTGTGAGTCGAGAGTTACAGTTGACAGGTCAGAATTTCGTTCAAATTTAGAACTGTACCGTAGCCCACACGACACAGTATTGGATGGAGTCTAATCGTTAGGGGTAGTACCAACACTAAGGAGATGATAAACTGATAACGCTTGATAAGTTTGATAAAGTATATTGGGGATAAGTTTACAAAATAATTCACTAGAACTACTGATAATACGTACGCGTAGCGGTCTTAATGGCTATAGGCATATTGACTTTAAAATACATGTGCCGTGGAAATATTTACAAGAGTTTTAATGTAAAAGATAATAGTTAAGATAAGAGTTTATAACATAAGTTTCGAGTTAAAGTCGTGAAATGATGACTTAACAATTGTACGTTGCATTACATGCTCGTACATATTCCTGGGTAGCAAAGGGGATATTTTGTTTGTGTATGAATGTTTTAAGTCTATTCCATGTATTTAATGTAAGTTCGTAGGCAATACAAATTAACTTTGAAGTGACAATGTAAGCTATTTAAACAAAAAAATTAGAAAAAAGCAAAAATAATGCAGATATAAAAGGCAGTAATAGGGGCTCGTTGTTCTTCATAATGTCAATCTGTTCCTTGATCATCTGCAGTTGTAGATTATTGGCTATATCATCATTCGAATTGTTTGGTAAGAACCGATCGGGTGGCGTTAAGTTGATGATTTGATTAATTGGTGATATCTTAGGGGCTCGTTCTGCCGTAACTTTATCATCACATCATAGCAACTTCATTTTGCAATGGTTGAAACAGAAAGAAAAATACCATGTATTTAGTTTATTAAGTTCTATCTAGCGATTGGAGCATGATCTAGTAGTAGTTTTACATTTTCAGCAGATTTCGGCAGATTCTCGGAGAAATTATGATCATTTCTTATGTAGTAAATACGTCATTTATGATGACACAAAATAATTTTGGAATCTCTTCTAGTACGTAAGTTCAGGTCTTTTTCGGTTGGTGCACTAGAGAGTATTTCTTCAAGTTGATAGTTATGTATGTTTATACCGATACTACGGAAATTTATTCTTTATTTTATGATATACTAAGCGACAGTAGCCTAATGGCAGGGCGTGGACCGCGAACTCAAAAGGTCATGGGTTCGAATCCACCATTCGACTACTGTCGTGAACCACTCCTAACACAAGCATTTTCAGCTTACCAGGAGGGGTTAAAGGGAATATTAGTAATGTTAATTAATATGATTACTAATATTTTTAAAAATATAAATAAAAAAAAATATATAAAGTACTGGTATAAATTCTAAGCAACATGTCTGTGCTGAGAGGTATCTTGATTTCGAATATGATATAATACCGGCTGGGTCCCGAGTATGTTATCACGTTAAATAGTTTTTTTTTCTTTTTATAGAAAAGGGGGCAAACGAGCATGCGGCTCACCTGATGTTAAGTGACTACCGCTGCCCATGATCAAACACAACACCAGGGGAATTGCAGGTGCATTGCCGGCCCTTTAGAAAGGAGTAAGCTCTTTTCTTGAAGGTCCCTAGATCGTATCGGTACGGAAAAATCGCCGGTCGAAAACTATTCCACAGAGAGGTCGTACACGGAATAAAACTCCTTGTAAAACGTACAGTGGTGGACCGCCAAGCAAAATGTTAAAAATGATAAAATATTATTATAATATTGCAGTTCCGTGACCTCGTGCCGAAGTTGCAACAAGATCTCTTTGCAATGCGATCGTGCCTTCATAATTACACACATGATATTTAACCCCTCAAGCCCCTTAAAAATACCGTGCAGTCAGTCGCATGCGCTCAGCAAATCCCGAGCGCTCGCAAGCTACCGCACCCACCCACAGCACTTAAATCTGTTAATAGTTATATTTAGAGACGACTTTTCTGTGAACAAGTTTAGCATTATAAAATCTATACAAAATTCTCTATCTTTGAGTCTAAACAAAAGTCAGGTATTACTTCATTACAAAAAGATTTTATTCTATTTTGATAACAAAAATAAAATTTACCAAGCGAATGTTGGCAGCGTGAAAATCATAATTATTTCAATATATATTACTCGACATTATTTACGTAAATAGATAAATTGTATTTACACAGAAACTTTCATTACAATTTTATAATAAAAGATTATACTAAAACACTAGAAAAATCCAAAAACCAAAACAATAACATTCACGCGAAAATGGCGTACGAAATAAACGTAGATTATAAATGAATATTCATAAGATAACAGTTGTTTTTATTGCATTAGAGGATAGAATATTTCATATTGATTAAATCATTCCAAACTTCTTCATAGAAAAGTAGTATCTAAATATAAGTTTTTATGGGTTAAAGTGCTGTGGGTGGGTGCGGTCTCATGAGACCGCTTGGGATTTAACGGAATATGCCCGCGGGCTCATGAGACCGCTTGGGAGCTGAGAGGTTAAGTATTTTATACATTTTGGTAGCGCCGTATTACCTTCTTAATAAGGAAATGTGTCATAGTAGACAACGAGTCGCCAGTCGTCTCGTATTAAATACATATTTGTTATGGTATCAAAATAGAGACTGCTGATTTGAAATGCTGTTATGATATAGGTGCATTGTACTAACGAGGTGATTGCAATAAAGAATAATAACAACGATTTAATCGTTTATGTCAAACAATATTTTCCTTCTGCTTGATTTTGTTTTTCTGTTGAACTGCTAGTCCCTTCTTGATTTTGCTCTGGCAGTTGTAAAGTTTCGTTTTGGTTCTAAAGGTGACAACTCTGACGTATTTATCATTACGTACTGGTCATAGCTGCACAACAAGGCCGAGGGGTCACTTTCCTGAAGGAAGGTTTTCGCTCCTGATAATGACGATGTCATGGTCTTGATATTTGGCTGCGAAATTTTATATTCACTTTTGGGGGCTAATTGACTTAATTACTCATTTCACCATCTTTCCCAAATATCGGTAAATATTTTTTGGGTTAAATACCACCTTGTCCCTAAATCAGTTTCGGTATCGTAGGTGTTCAACGTAGGACCGCTTGAAAGAAAGTGAGCAGGTGTTAGAACGTCTATCGCATCTTCGGTAAATGCACAAAAAGTTATTGAGTTTAGACATCCCTCCAGTTGAGAAAATATCTTAAAAAGTAAGCGCTTATTTGCCAACTACGCGCACAACATGATATTTTGAGATTTTAACCGCAGTTTCCCATAAGCCTCCCGCTGATGGCCAGGCGGGAGCATTAAATTGCCATTCCTGGCAACTCCTGACCTAAAGTTTAGGCTGAATATTTCGTGAATCGCTAAATACTTTCGTTGCATAATATTGTTAGCTCCTATGCAATTGCGACCTTAGTCACTGTAGATTTGTCCGAGAGTTCTTTGTCTTGCTGCCATGCGGCGTAATACTGCTCAAAATGCTGATGATATCAAATATGATGCCTGTTTCAGATGTACGGATTTTGTGCAAATACAAACGAAACTACGATATATCCCTTTGTAGTCTTGCCATCACAACCCTTCTTGGCCTTCACGGCTTAAAAACCACCGTAATCAACTGTTTGAAGGAAACTTCCTGATGGATCCGATCTTGCTGAAGTTAGGTCTCCCATGATTTGATAGTTTTGGTCAGGGCTGTGTCACCAACATTTAACACCGTTGCGAAGTCTTGATTTAGTGGTTCTAATACCGCTGAGCATCCAGTAATTTCCAAAGTCAATCCAACCCAAAGCCTAAGCAAAGAAATGAATGTAAACTGAAACTATCTCCACTTAATAATGAGAATTTGGAGATCATAATTTGTTGGTAAGCCCCCCTGCACGTGAGATCATTTAAGCTAAGCCTACTTAATGTTTTGATTAGCCATTAAATACCACACGTAATTGCGTTGTCTCAGATTCGGGGCGCTCGACACAATGATGAGTTAAAAAGCATTCAGGGGTCATATTCCGTCTTTACCTATGGGTATCATGTGTTCGAATGAAAAATATTCATTACTAAATAATTTATACTGTTGTGCAATATTTAGCTGTTTTTGAAATTTTTGTTCTAATTTAAAAATTGTCCGATCACTTTGATTTTAGATTATTTCAAATTTTCTTGATAGTTGGGTTTCATTGGCAGCCTGACTTCATTCCAGCCATCCTCCGACCTGCTTCTCGGAGTTTGGTAGTGGCTTGATAATATTGAAGGCAACCTTGAGTTTGATATATCTCCAAGCTCCCAAAACTTGTAGATATCTTCATAGTTATGTAGCACCAATTAACATTGAAAATTTTTCACGTTGACACTCAAAATCCATCACAACTGCATTTGATGAGCCGTCGGGAGGGTACAGTTTACTCTACATATGCCATTCAACAATATAGCAGAGTATACACAAGCGCCTAATAGAATGTCCACTGGACGATTGACGTAAAATGCGGGGTCTACTAACATGATATGGTCTGGGTATATCCAATCCGGTTTTAAAAATGTGTTAATGATAAGTGCCTTCGTCTCGAACTTAAAGTATTTAATAAGTGATTAGCATTTTACGGTAGATAACTCTTTACAGTTACTTTCTTTATCGCCCACACCTGATATCACACCCTTGCAGCTTCTTCTTGGTAATGCTAATAACTGAGCAGCCCGTTCCGTTATTAAAGATGTTTGGGAACCCTGGTCCAATATGCAACGCATTTTATGAAGTGTTCCATCTGCTAATTCTTCCTTGGTAATCACAGTTGGTAACAATATATATTCCACAATATTTATATATTCCACAACTATCACACAACGCCATCTAGTCCCAAGCTAAGCAGAGCTTGTGTTATGGGTACTGGACAACTGATAAACATACTTATATATTTCTAAATACATAAATATTATAGATAAATTACACCCAGACACAGAACAAATGATCGTGCTCATCACACAAACATTTGTCCTGGGTGGGAATCGAACCCACGACCTCCGGCATAGCAGTCAGGGTCACTAACCACTAGACCAACAGGCCTGTCTATATATATCGTAGATTCGTTTGTATTTGCACAAAATCCGTACATCTGAAACAGGCATCATATTTGATATCATCAGCATTTTGAGCAGTATTACGCCGCATGGCAGCAAGACAAAGAACTCTCGGACAAATCTACAGTGACTAAGGTCGCAATTGCATAGGAGCTAACAATATTATGCAACGAAAGTATTTAGCGATTCACGAAATATTCAGCCTAAACTTTAGGTCAGGAGTTGCCAGGAATGGCAATTTAATGCTCCCGCCTGGCCATCAGCGGGAGGCTTATGGGAAACTGCGGTTAAAATCTCAAAATATCATGTTGTGCGCGTAGTTGGCAAATAAGCGCTTACTTTTTAAGATATTTTCTCAACTGGAGGGATGTCTAAACTCAATAACTTTTTGTGCATTTACCGAAGATGCGATAGACGTTCTAACACCTGCTCACTTTCTTTCAAGCGGTCCTACGTTGAACACCTACGATACCGAAACTGATTTAGGGACAAGGTGGTATTTAACCCAAAAAATATTTACCGATATTTGGGAAAGATGGTGAAATGAGTAATTAAGTCAATTAGCCCCCAAAAGTGAATATAAAATTTCGCAGCCAAATATCAAGACCATGACATCGTCATTATCAGGAGCGAAAACCTTCCTTCAGGAAAGTGACCCCTCGGCCTTGTTGTGCAGCTATGACCAGTACGTAATGATAAATACGTCAGAGTTGTCACCTTTAGAACCAAAACGAAACTTTACAACTGCCAGAGCAAAATCAAGAAGGGACTAGCAGTTCAACAGAAAAACAAAATCAAGCAGAAGGAAAATATTGTTTGACATAAACGATTAAATCGTTGTTATTATTCTTTATTGCAATCACCTCGTTAGTACAATGCACCTATATCATAACAGCATTTCAAATCAGCAGTCTCTATTTTGATACCATAACAAATATGTATTTAATACGAGACGACTGGCGACTCGTTGTCTACTATGACACATTTCCTTATTAAGAAGGTAATACGGCGCTACCAAAATGTATAAAATACTTAACCTCTCAGCTCCCAAGCGGTCTCATGAGCCCGCGGGCATATTCCGTTAAATCCCAAGCGGTCTCATGAGACCGCACCCACCCACAGCACTTTAACCCATAAAAACTTATATTTAGATACTACTTTTCTATGAAGAAGTTTGGAATGATATAATCAATATGAAATATTCTATCCTCTAATGCAATAAAAACAACTGTTATCTTATGAATATTCATTTATAATCTACGTTTATTTCGTACGCCATTTTCGCGTGAATGTTATTGTTTTGGTTTTTGGATTTTTCTAGTGTTTTAGTATAATCTTTTATTATAAAATTGTAATGAAAGTTTCTGTGTAAATACAATTTATCTATTTACGTAAATAATGTCGAGTAATATATATTGAAATAATTATGATTTTCACGCTGCCAACATTCGCTTGGTAAATTTTATTTTTGTTATCAAAATAGAATAAAATCTTTTTGTAATGAAGTAATACCTGACTTTTGTTTAGACTCAAAGATAGAGAATTTTGTATAGATTTTATAATGCTAAACTTGTTCACAGAAAAGTCGTCTCTAAATATAACTATTAACAGATTTAAGTGCTGTGGGTGGGTGCGGTAGCTTGCGAGCGCTCGGGATTTGCCGAGCGCATGCGACTGACTGCACGGTATTTTTAAGGGGCTTGAGGGGTTAAATATCATGTGTGTAATTATGAAGGCACGATCGCATTGCAAAGAGATCTTGTTGCAACTTCGGCACGAGGTCACGGAACTGCAATATTATAATAATATTTTATCATTTTTAACATTTTGCTTGGCGGTCCACCACTGTACGTTTTACAAGGAGTTTTATTCCGTGTACGACCTCTCTGTGGAATAGTTTTCGACCGGCGATTTTTCCGTACCGATACGATCTAGGGACCTTCAAGAAAAGAGCTTACTCCTTTCTAAAGGGCCGGCAATGCACCTGCAATTCCCCTGGTGTTGTGTTTGATCATGGGCAGCGGTAGTCACTTAACATCAGGTGAGCCGCATGCTCGTTTGCCCCCTTTTCTATAAAAAGAAAAAAAAACTATTTAACGTGATAACATACTCGGGACCCAGCCGGTATTATATCATATTCGAAATCAAGATACCTCTCAGCACAGACATGTTGCTTAGAATTTATACCAGTACTTTATATATTTTTTTTTTATTTATATTTTTAAAAATATTAGTAATCATATTAATTAACATTACTAATATTCCCTTTAACCCCTCCTGGTAAGCTGAAAATGCTTGTGTTAGGAGTGGTTCACGACAGTAGTCGAATGGTGGATTCGAACCCATGACCTTTTGAGTTCGCGGTCCACGCCCTGCCATTAGGCTACTGTCGCTTAATATATCATAAAATAAAGAATAAATTTCCGTAGTATCGGTATAAACATACATAACTATCAACTTGAAGAAATACTCTCTAGTGCACCAACCGAAAATGACCTGAACTTACGTACTAGAAGAGATTCCAAAATTATTTTGTGTCATCATAAATGACGTATTTACTACATAAGAAATGATCGTAATTTCTCCGAGAATCTGCCGAAATCTGCTGAAAATGTAAAACTACTACTAGATCATGCTCCAATCGCTAGATAGAACTTAATAAACTAAATACATGGTATTTTTCTTTCTGTTTCAACCATTGCAAAATGAAGTTGCTATGATGTGATGATAAAGTTACGGCAGAACGAGCCCCTAAGATATCACCAATTAATCAAATCATCAACTTAACGCCACCCGATCGGTTCTTACCAAACAATTCGAATGATGATATAGCCAATAATCTACAACTGCAGATGATCAAGGAACAGATTGACATTATGAAGAACAACGAGCCCCTATTACTGCCTTTTATATCTGCATGCTTTTTGCTTTTTTCTAATTTTTTTTGTTTAAATAGCTTATATTGTCACTTCAAAGTTAATTTGTATTGCCTACGAACTTACATTAAATACATGGAATAGACTTAAAACATTCATACACAAACAAAATATCCCCTTTGCTGCCCAGGAATATGTACGAGCTTGTAATGCAACGTACAATTGTTAAGTCATCATTTCACGACTTTAAAACTCTTGTAAATATTTCCACGGCACATGTATTTTAAAGTCAATATGCCTATAGCCATTAAGACCGCTACGCGTACGTATTATCAGTAGTTCTAGTGAATCATTTTGTAAACTTATCCCCAATATACTTTATCAAACTTATCAAGCGTTATCAGTTTATCATCTCCTTAGTGTCGGTACTACCCCTAACGATTAGACTCCATCCAATACTGTGTCGTGTGGGCTACGGTACAGTTCTAAATTTGAACGAAATTCTGACCTGTCAACTGTAACTCTCGACTCACACCTGTCCATTTGCTAAAAGCGAATATCAACTCAAAGCAACAGACAAGACCATTTCAAATGTATGACACTTGCTGCCTGAACTGATATGATATTACGTTGAGATCCAAACTAAAAATGTGTAATTTCAAGTAAAGTTATGGCCTCAGTGGAAAGCGTTTGGCAGGGCGGACAGTTTGACGTGCAAACCGTAATAAACGCTCTTCTGTTATAGTGTTCTGAGTGGTGACCGTTCAAATTGTTTGCCAAATGCACCGCACGCCACACGCTCTGCCACAAAGACCTTAGGCTTAATCCAACACGACTGAAGAAATATTAGACGCAAGACCAACGGCTTACTGAGGCACGGTGATGAACTACCACTAACTTTCTGACTTCGAGCTTTCCGTGAGCATTTTGTTGAGACGTAAACCCATAACCGATTTTGATCTGAATTGGGCTTCGATACCGAGAAAATCACATTTACATCAAAAAGGCAGATATGATAGAATATAATCCGTTTAAAACAATGGGTTTTCCAAAAAATTTAAGATATTTTTGGAAAATTAAAAATTTATAAAATAAATGGTTCTTGATAATCTTTCATTTAAATAACGCCACTTTAGTACATTCCATTCTGACGAAGCTGAGGCTTTTCTCTTGAACTACATAAACGATAACACTCAGCTCACGTGTATTTCAAAGAATGCTGATTACAGTGAGATAATTGAAAATTCTCGAGTAAGCCAACATAAGTTTTAGCATTGAATAATTCCACTTTCGGCGGCAGCACACAGAATTCAACAAGGTGTTACTCTAATTAGATTCTGAGCTGGAGCTGTAGACAAGCATTTAACTTTTGTAATAAAGGCGTATGTGTCTCTGAAAAACTGAAAATTAATCTATTTGGAAGGCAATGTGAAGTGGCTGTTAAGTTATACGATATTGCGATCCTCTCACAATAAGACTCAGCATACCGCAGGGTGAAGATTTAATAGGTGATATAACTTGGAAGATTTGTGTGAGTTAACTGTCTATTATAAATTTTATATAACCATCAATTTTTACTTCAAGGAGTAGACAGTGATGATAAACCTTAAAATATTTGTCCATACTCTTGCAACGCAACACAGAATACAAGATAAATATCTGTGTTTCGTATTTTGAGTGTAGAAAATCGTGGAGAACCTTTTCACCAGAAACGAGGCATTCCAGCTTAATTCTCAGGGGGGGACAGGATTTACATTTTTATTATTAATCGTAGATAAGTGTAGATGGCTATGGGCCGCAGTATCCAATTAATATTACGTGGATATAGTACTCGTTTGTTATCCTTATTATTTGAACAAAAAGGGTCACAGGTATATATCACAAATTTAATCATCAAGATCATCTCGCCGATATTCCACGCATTAAAACCAAACGGTTTGCTTCGTCTTTTGTAATGCGTACAGCAATGTAGTGAAGTAATTTGCCCGCGTTTTTATTTCCTAATACATTCTGGGCGTCTTCAAGGCAAGCGTAAATATACTTCCGTTACGCTAAGGCAGTGCAAATTAATTTCTAGGGCTCCATCACCACTTACCACCAGGTGAGATTGTGCGTGTGTCAAGCACTTGCTTATAATAATTGTTTTATACGTAGTAGGGCTACGCTCCAGCTATATAATTATTATGGCTCGAATATAATGGTTGACTTGACCGGGAAAGACCACTCTCATGGAATACCAGCGCAAAATAGCAGATAAATGTTTCGTATGGTGAGTGAACTGGTGACCTTCATTACTGGAAATGAGGTATTCTATCTTAGGCCTCAGGGGTAACAACGTATCTGCATTTTGATTCTTAATCGAGTGTAAATGTAAATGCCTATAAAGTATCCACTTATCACCAGGTGTACCGTATGCTCGTTTGTCATCCTTATTCTATTATAATAAAAGTAAAGCTGAAACTTGTGCGCATTAAGCGAGCAGCCGCACCGCGCTCCAATTAATTATTTCTTACGTCTTGACGCACCCTCGCCCTCGTCGCTGTATGCTGAGATTAGTTGTCTCGTGGACAGTGTTAATGACTAGGAGGCTGGAACCTGTGCCAGGTTAAAGCAGAATGTCCAACCCAAACTAAACTAACTTAGTTTATTCAAACTCGCATAGCTAAGCCAGTTTTTCATACATGTGCGTCCACCGCAAACTATGCCAGCTAAGCTAGGTAAAATAGCGAAACTAAGTCAAACTAACGTAGTTGTGTAGGGCAACCCTAAACTAAGCATATAAGCTTAGCACCTCTCATCTTCTTACCTTAACCGTCTGGCGCATTTCGCTGGTGTTGTTTTTTTGGTGCAGAGCAGGGTGATCAAACTTTGTATGAAAGCTAAGAAATCTGCACACAATCATGATTTTGTCACACTCGCAAGACAGTACTTTAAATAAATTTTTGTACAACCTACTTTTCGATAAATATACATAAGTATGCAACTTAGCATGCCGTGGTAATTCAGATGGTTAACGCTCGCTGTAAATATAACAGAACGCGAGTAACCCGGGTTCGATCCCGCCGGCACCAATGAAATCGTTAATTGCAATTTTAAGTGCTGAATTACTACGTGCTTGGCGGTGAAGGAAAACAACGTGAGGAAACCTGCATGTCTGCAAACGCAAACGAGCAATATATATATATATATATATATATATATATATATATATATATAATCGGGATCTCGGAAACGGCTCCAACGATTTTCATAAAATTTAGTGTCCAGGGAGTTTCGGGTATAATAAATCGATCTAGCTAGGATTTATTTTTAGAAAATGTCTTTTTGTCCGTGTTCCGTGTGGCAATGAAAAACTGCTACAATATCGTTAGAATAAGAAGGTAAATTTTGACAGTTTATTAATGATTACAAATAGTTTAATTGGTATAATGGTCGGTCACAGAATCTTAAAACCCCGGTTCGAGCCCAGACCGACCGACCGACTTTTTTTAATTTTTTTTTCATGTTCCTTTCTTTTTTGAGAAAATCTATTTTTTCGAGCCCTTTTTTTAGTATTTTTTAAAAACACGAAAATTTAAATTTAAATAATTGCACTTATGATTTTTATTCAAATAACCAGTTCCGTTTTTTCTGTTATGTCGCTAAGATCAAAAAATATTATTTATATTTCATCAGTATGTAATTTGAATCTAAATATAATTTCCAAAACACACGAATTAAAAAAAATCGAGCGGAAAATACCGGCAAAGGTCGGTCAACCAGGTACTAAAATCTATGTAATGTCTATATTATTATGTTTTATATTTTTTCGTTGTATTATAAATATGTTCTTCTTATTCTCTATTTTAGTATTCCGTAAAAGTAAAGTACTTCCTAATTCTCCTAGTGAGGATTGGCCATGATGACTACGCTTGGCAGGTGGTGGAGTCTATTATGTCAAGCCGAAAAAAAAGAAGTCAGGCGCTAGTTTTGGTACATTTTTATAGAACAATGTTGCAAACGAGCTAGTCCACCCGATGGTATGTGAATATTGTGGCTCATAGATGTCTACATTTATCCACGAATAAGAAGCAAAATGCAGATGCGTTGTCACCCTTGAGGATTTTAATTGAATATCTCGTCACAAGTAAAAAAATACACTCATCTTACGAAACTGAGCGGTACTAAGCCGCACTCACGCTGGTTTGATGCCACGCTTACTATGAAATGGATTTACAGATTCTCTTACGCTGGCACAGTACCTATCGCAAAAAATATTTTCCTACTACTGTATTTTTACGGTAGAGTCGGGAAGAGGCACCCTTGGCGAAAGTATATAGACCAAATTAGCGATGTATTGAAGATGGGTAAGATCAAGAGTAGCCTTAAACGACGTGCTTGTTTGCGTACGTATATGGGTGCGGAGGAGGCGAGAAAGGTGTGTGAGGATTGTCTGTGTTTATGTATGTATTTTATGTACTTACTGAATATTTATGAAATCGAATTATGATAACACTCGTGTTATGCTTAATATCAATAAAATAGATGTGTTCGTCAAAAGTTTTTAAATGTTTGATAAACTTCAATCCCAAGATAACTACGATTGTTTAACGACCAATAAAAATGCTCAAAACTATCCTAAAACACACAAATCATAAATATTAGAGCTGTAACATCTATCACTAATAAAAAAGTAGTGATTGATGTTTCGTAAACACAAAAGCTAAGCCGCAACACAAAAAATAGGAAAAGTATAACAGAAGGCTTTACGGCCCGAAACGAGTAGTTCTTCCAGCAATCGTCTGCGCAACACGCACGACTTTTTTTACTTGATACTTTAAAAGTTTGGTTGGATACTGTTTTGTGGACGTTTTAGATTTCACGTATAACTACTGTTACCGTAATCATTACAACCTATTAAAGTACTCTGCTGAATATAGGCTTGCCATAGATAGTCCCATAGCGAGGATATTTACCATAATTACCACGCTTGACAAGTGGGATGGCAACCACAGTTTTTTAGATTAAGTAGTTTATTTTTTTGAAAAAAAAAAATTTGTTATTTATTTATCTGTAGTAACCGTGATATCTTAGTTATCGCTCGCTGCAAGTTACACAGTGCGCGAGCAAACTGGGTTCGGCCCCCGCCGGCACCAATGAAATTTTTAATTGCAATTTTAAGTGCTGATTTACGTTTTTAGTGTTTTTTAAGTTTTGATTTAGTAAAGGAAAACATTTTGCGGAAACCTGCATGTCTTAGAAATAAGATAAAAAATATTTCGAAGATATGTATTCGCAAACAACCATTGGGGCAGCGCGATGGACAATTCCTTGCCCTAAAACCCTGTCAGAAATAAGCAAGGGCCTGTGCCCAGAAGTTGGACGTGAAGCGATAGTAGCCTAATGGCAGGGCGCGGACCGCGAACACAAAAAGATCGTGGGTTCGAAACAGCCATTCGACTACTGGCGTGAATCACTCGTCACACAAGCAATTTAAGCTTACCACGAGTGGTTAAGGGGAATATTAGTAATGTTTATAGCATTGTAAATATTCTTTAAAAAAATTATAGGCTCTAGCTTATTTAATTAGCCTCCCGATTTGTTTCCCTCCGTTGCCTCTTACGACAACGACATGTGCTAGTGAAAGTTCTCACACCACCGGTACACAGTTACGGTATAACCATACCGTACCATACCCCTTTTTGATAAATATATTCATATTCATATTCATTTATTGCGTCTTGTTGTTACATAGGTGTTACAAAAATGTTTAAGTCACAAACAAGAGCCCTATAAGGGCACTTCAAATTACTTACGGAAACTAAGCACTTAATATTAATTACATTATAAACATTTGGTATTTAATATATCGTAACAGGTACTGACATTTAATATGTATGTATATACATATATTATAACTATCTTAACTTACAATTTTGTATATAATAATAGCTAGGTCGGTATACATTTATTTTTGGTACCTATTATGTCCCCAATTTATCATCCAAATATTCATTTAATAGAAAAGTAAGCTTTATCAGGAAGGAGTTGTTTTAAATTATTATCAAATTTACTTCCCTGGAGGGCTTTTATAGAGTTAGGCAAGTGGTTATACAATTTGACTGCTATATAGAATGTACCTTTTTTGAATAAATCAGGGTGTGGGGTTAACTGAAATAAGTTATTGGTCCGGCGAGAAGCGTAGCGTCTAGAAAGATCAGTGATTTTATCGAAATATTGCGGGCTGGTACAGACTAGTCTACCAAGGTCGTAAATGTACGTACAAATCACTGTAAGTATCTATAGGCTTACAAACCATGGCCTACATGACTCTTTAAGTGGCAGATTAGCGATCACTCTGATGCAGCGCTTTTCCACGACAAATACTGCCTGGACTTAGCTGAGTTTCCCCAAATTACAATTCCAAACTTGATTCAGGCTGCAGCGTGTGCATGGTATGCAGTTAACGCGCACTGCGAATTTGTACATTTTCGCAGCTCATATAGGGCGTAAGTAAAACTACTTAGTTTACTTATTATTGTTTCTAAGTTAAGGTGTCATGGTGATGCCTTACGACATAAATGCGTCAACTACTTCTATTTTATTATGTTCAAAATTTATATTTATTATTTATGCGGTCTTCATTGGATTATTTAAGCTTTTTCCGAATTTAATACGAGACCTATTTCACACACATATTTTTCAATTTTATTTATTAACGCTGTTTTATCATCACGTAATTTATTCATGTCGTTATAGTTGGCAGATATAATAAGAGTAGCGTTGTCAGTGAATTGTACAATTGAGGCAGTTCATTTATATATATACCAACACGTGGTATAGCCATGCTGCAGTTATATTAGTAGTATAGTTGTAGCACGAATGGGTCGGCTCGACCGGGGAAGGACCACGCTCTCACATAATACCAGCGTGAAATAGAAGCTAATGCTACTGTATTTCGTATAGTGAGTGTAGAGAACCGGAGACCTTTTTTACTGGAAACGAGGCATTTCATCTTAGTCCTTACGGGTGACGACGCATCTGCATTTTGATTCGTGATCGAGGATAGATGTGGATGTCTATGGGCCACAGCAACCACTTACCATCAGGTAGACTGTGTGCTCGTTTGTCACCCTATCCTATAAAAAAATATATAATAAAAACAGCAACCATCCTAGCACGCTGCCTTATTGTATTGATCCGGAAACTATTGCAATTTCGGAATAAACGTTTTCCAAAACACCTTCACTTGTTCACGTGTCACAATTTGTTTTCGGTCTTTGACGTAAGACGTCAGCCACTTAATTGTTTTTCCGCAGATTCCTAGATGTTCTATTTTTTTTAAAAGTACCTCGTGCAGAACACGGTCATACGCCTTCGATATATCGATGAATACCGCCACAGCACACTTTTTATAATTAAGGCCATAAATGTGGTTTCTTTAAAATCCAAATGAAAACTCTTGTGGTTGATTGATTGATTTTCTAGTTGTATGCACCAATTTGACATTTTGTTATATTTCCGGATTGAAAATTTGGGTTGCTTTTCCGAATATTAAATCGGAAATGACATTGATGAAATATTTTATGTAATATAAATTTACAAGGTCATCTAAAATTCGCTTTCCAACCATTTACAGAAACATTGTGCAAATGATCGTTCAATTAAAAGAGTTCTAGTGTTTTCTATCGAAGCATTCGTGAGCCAGTACCTGTGTTTGAAACAAAATAATTGGAAATGGATACCATCATATTTATGAATATGCTTTGCAAGTTGAAACTATCTCTTCTGCTTTACATTATAATTATCTTAACTTCAAAAACAAGTATGATAAAGAAATTACAATTATTTACAAGATACGTTAACATTAATAAACATAACTGTGTATTTTACAGTATCATCTATTCCGTGATCCGCCCTGGCGGATCTGATCACACGGGTGATTTCTGGATCTCGACAACAGTGCCACCTACCGGAGCCAATAGTGAATTGTTTAGATCATACAGGGAATCTAACACACAAAAAAATTCATCAGTCTAGCCATCTTCGAGTTTTGCGAGACTAATAGACAGCAATTGATTTTTACATAATATAAGATGGTGGTAGAGCTACGCTGTAGCTATATTTTTAGTATGAATAGTTTCAGAATCTCAAAGCTACCACTAGTGTTTCGCTCTGAATCCTTGTTGATCCTTATTAGCACTTCATATTTTTCAAAAAGTCGGTATATTCGTTTGCATATTATTTAAAAAAATTGATATTACTGAGGTTATGGAACGGTTATTAACAACATTGGACTTATCTGCCTTTTTTGAAAATAGGTATAATTATTGCTTGTTTTAGGCATTGCAGAAAAGCGCCTTGGTCATAGGATTGGTTAAGTAACAATGTTAAAGCGAATACAAATTCATCTACGCAATATGCTAGTAACGTGGCTGGTATCTCATCGTATCCGCATGTGTTATTTCTCTTTAGGTAACGGAGTATTCTCTTTTTTTATTCCCTTAGTGACCCACAGTGTTTTACTTCTATCTCTTAATAAGATGTTATCTTTTCTTGGTATGTATTGGTCTAATAGGATCCTGGTTTTCAATTGGAATATTTCGTAGTTTTTATCTATATTGTTATTTGTTGATAACATTTGTTACCAATTTACAGTACTCAGCTGGATTGGCTAGCTCTGCTGGCTTAACTGGCTCTACGGAATCGGCTAGCTCCCGCAGCAGCATCCCCCTGGCCGAGACCGCTAAAGAAGCCGCCAAAGGTTACGACGATTGAGGCCGTTCAATCAGACAGTATTGCACTTGTGTCTGACGTTGGCGTAACTTTTTAACAATTTCAAGAGGAAGGTGAGTCTCCAAACCATTTGGTAACGATCTTTATGTATCTTTTAAAGATACGATATCAGCTCCCCGTCCCACATTCTTTCAGCTTCACCAATGTCAATACTTCTTTTTCCTATTCAACTAACACAATTGAAGTCTTTGGAAATAATCCTTTATTCAATGTAAGTGTATATATAAGTCGAAGCTAAATTTACTGTAGATTTCACTGACTCGACCAAATCAGGTTCGATTCGCCGGCACCAATTTCACGGTCGGCAGTTAAAGAAAACATCGTAAAATAACCTGTATATCTAGAAAATTCAGAAATATTTTGAAGACGTATTATGGAGTCCGTTGGCACGCTTTTTCATGTAATCGATCTACACTGTTGTTTACCGTATGATGGGTGCAGCGTGAATGGGTCGGCTTGAAAGGTCTAGTACAACGCTTTGACTGAATTTCAGCGTAAAATAGCAGCCAAATGCTCCTGGGCTTCGTATAGTGAGAGTAGAAAACCGGAGACCCTTTTTACAGGAAAGGAGGCATTCTATATTAGTTCTTAGGGTTGACTTTGGCCACATCATTCACTTACCATCAGAAAAGTGAAAATTGAAATGTGAAATTACAACCTATATGCACCATATAGGCTGTCATTTCACTTTTTACTTAAATTTTTGAAAATTTGCACTTAAATAACAAATACCATTGATAATACCAGATATAAGCCGTTTAGGCTATAGAGCGTGGCAAAGAAGCAAACAAACATACACTGTACACTTGAAAAACATTAAGGTCCCTTTCAGATAATCCTTTTTTATGATAGCTAGCATATCGTATAGCGCGTCTTCTGTACTTCGCTGTGGTGTAAAGCCGTATTGTCTTTTGCTCATTTGCAAAACTTATAAGGAACCTAATTGTATAAAATAAAAAAAAAACAATTATAAAAAAAATAATAAAAAATGGAAAAAAAATATATGGAAATAATAAAATCAGATATAAAAGTTAAAGGAAAGAAAAGTACTGCATTAACAGCACTGCATCACAGTAGTATAAAAGAATAAACGAAAAAAAAACACATTAAGCTCCTTTAGGTAGACGTGTAAATATATTTTAGTTACTTATTTTTATAAAATGCGTTATATTTTATATATTGCCAAGTGGTGCCCATTGCCTCATTTCTATCGCTTCGGTGTCGTAAAATTATGTATTTTACTCAACCACTTTATTTGACAGCTCGTGAAGGACTCCGCTGACGGCTCTGAAAATATTAGTGCCGTTTAGGGACCTGATTTTCTTCTGATAACAGCGATAAAATCGTCATAAAGCTAGTGTCTATCACTATTTTATTATTATGTTCACCCCTTCTCGTAGGGGTTGTTTCTACATGAAGAATTTTTCATTTTACCATTATAATTGTCTATAATTTTACAAAAGCTTAACATTTTTTATAAAAGTGAAGTGACAAACGAACCTGCAGTCTACCTGCTGTGGCTACTGCACCTGTAAGTGGCAACTGCAGTCTATGGACATTGGCAGCGTACATCAAATAATGTGGGCCTGTATACATTGCAAACTCTGAGGACTAATATGGAATGCTTTACAGTTTGTAAATTATACTTAATTATTCATACTGGAACATAGTAGAGCAAGAACTGCTCCTCTGCAGCAGCAATAAATAAGAGCATAGTACCAACCCAGACAGACTTCTGGGTAGAAAAGGTGTCCAACCACCTAGTAAATTATGTCTATCTACACATATGGGACAAAATGGCTGATGGTTAAATTGCGGCTTCTTCACATAACCTCTAGGCATATTGGGTCTACAACAGGATACAGCTTCTCCATTTGCAATACCAATAGTTAAATAAATCATCACTATCAAAATTAATACAGCCCATCACAATTTCATAACACTGAGTTCCCCCATAGGTTACCACAACGCACTAATATCTAGTATTTAAACTACTTAACTACAATAATCTAAAATTAATCATTACATTTTGCGCATTTATTTAATAAAAACAACTGACATCAGTACTTATTAATACATAAATCTACAAGAACGGAGCTTGAATCAGTGTCATATTAACTAAAACTTGGTTAGTCTTGCTTAATAAGCGAAGTGCTCGCATATTAACCTCATATATTGCCTTTATAATACACATGCTGCTGAATTTTACTATACAGCTTTCTCTCTTTTTCATTAAACTAACGAAATTGAGCCACTTGTAGTACACGCTAGAAAAATCCAAGTGGCATTTTATTAAAGCTCATTTGCACAAATTACATATAAAATATTATTGACTACTTTAATATTTTAATATATTGATTGAGAAATATAGTATCAATCTATCTATTAGATTCAATAAAAGTCCTCTACTGAACATGAAGGCCAATATTACACAGATTGACTTATAAGGGATATTTTGCCATAGTTGCCACGCTTAACAGAGGGTTTGACAATTTTCGAGTTGTTATCAGGAAGCCCATCTTCCTTCTGTTTCAGTTTCCCTCTTCACCTTTAACGACATCCACAGACAATCATCATCCACAAACAATACGGAGTGGTAAATAGTTTTAAACAGTCACTGCAGGAACGGGCGTAATATAGTAATATTAAATATTTTGTTCATTTATTCACCCATAACAACCCTCTATCACCCCCTACGTCATAATATGATACTGAATGGTGAAAATCATACTAAACCACCATATAAAGTTAAAGAGTCTAATGAATTCCACGATATGTTCCTCTTGAGTTCCTATCCAAATCTCCGAAAACGAACCCAAAACTCTCCGAACAAACTCTTATCTCATGACTGTTAGATAGGAAATGAAGTTGTAGTCTTCAGTAGATATGATAACATACAGGCAACTGAACACTGACAAACAACGAAACTGACAACTTTAACACAGCTCATATTGAAGAAGCGATTGAGCGAAATCAAGGCGTTAAAATCTTTACCGGAGATCTGACTGCCAGAAAAAGGCAACTATAGAAGTTGAAGACCGATTTTGGTTACGTCACTATCGAGTCAACTGAGATTTTGGGTGAGATATAAAGACTATACGAACAGCTATAAACATTGTTGGAGCCACACGCAAGTGTAATGATCCAAGTGCAAGTCACATGAGACACCATTCCGATGATATCTCAGTGAAAAAAATGACACTTGGGAAACGAAATTTTGTTTTTTTAATTTACTTAGGGTTTTTCATACATATCGTCCTGTAATCAGGTAAGAGGCAGCAGAGGGATATGAAATAGATGGGCAGCAACATATTACTGTTAAGAACTCAAAAATGATCGGTGGTTTCCAACTCGCCTGCCAAAATGGCAACTGCTCCCAAATCATCCGTATGAGGCAATCTAATGTGGAGGCCTATGTTCAGCAGTGGACTTTTATAGGTTGTAAATAGAAATGGTCCTTATATTATTATAACGTGGTCCTTCACTGCTGGCCGTATGAGGACGCTCAAGGTCGCTCAGCGAGCTATGGAGAGGGCTATGCTCGGAGTTTCTCTGCGTGATAGACTCAGAAATGAGGATATCCGCAGTAAAACCAGAGTGACCGACATAGCCCAACGGATTAGTAAGCTGAAGTGGCAATGGGCCGGCCATATAGCTCGAAGAACCGATAACCGATGGAGAAGAAAGGTTCTCGAGTGGTAGCCTCGTACCGGTAGGCGTAGTGTAGGGCGACCCCCCACTAGATGGAGTGACGACCTGGTAAGATATGCAGGAAGTCGGTGGATGCAGGTGGCTCAGGACCGTGCTTTGTGGCATTACTTGGGGGAGGCCTATGTTCAGCAGTGGACTTGTGATGGGCTGTAATGATAATGATGAAATAGAAATGGATAGATGGAGCTTGAGCAAATGAGCGAAAGAAGAAAGGACCAGTCCATAAAATGAATGGTCTTATCTATAATCTAGCTGTGCCCCACGGTTTCACTCAAGTATATTAGGTGTCTGAGCCGCGCAATATGACATAATACCTATATCAGGCATTTTACGTAGCAATGTATGGAATAATTGTCAAAGTTAATGGTGGACTTTTATATGATTGTTGTACTTGTGATATTATTTAGAATAAAACACAAGTAATTTGCTAACGTATATGCTTCGTTTAATGCTCGGACAACCGAACCGGCCCGCAACACCGGAACTATTGGTGTAGCGATGTCGGAATGATCTATTTTTTCTAAAATACCTAAATCGACACAACCGTTTTATTTCAATTTCTACCTTATTTTTTAGAGCAAAAGGTACAGGGCGCGGCTTAAAAAATTTTAAAGGTACATTTGGATTGATTTTCAAGGTAACTTTATATTTATTAAATCTCCCCAATTCGTCAGAAAATAATTTTCATAATTTTTTAAAAGCTCAGAACCTAAATCGCTCTCATTTGCACTATAATAACATGACCCACAAATCTTTAACTTAAACAAGCTTAAAAAATCACGTCCCAACAAAGTAGGTCGTTTATGTATTGTATCGATTACAAAAAGTGTTATTCGCTGTGTACATTTTTCATACGTTAACGGTAATTCTACGGAACGCTTGGGTGCTATCTTACTCCCGTTGTAACAATTTAAAACGATATTAAAAAAACGCATTCTAAACTTTGTTTTAAAATACGCTTCATAGATATCATTTGGCATCACCGAAACGGCACTACCGCTATCTATTTCACATAAAATGCTTTCGCCCGCTATCGTTACCATCTGTTGCATAGGCTCACCAGTTACTGACCTAATGTTATAAAATTTCTCACCTTCGACAATGTCGTCCCCTTCCTCCGTTACAAAATTATTGTTCTTTATTTGTGTTTTACACATTCGTTTTAAATGTCCTATTTGATGACACTTTTGACATGTATAATTAATAAACCTACACTGATTTTTAACATGGTTCTTATAACCGCATATTTCATAAAACTTTTTTTGTTGTTGTTGCTGTTACTGTGATCCCATTCGTGATGTACTCACGCGCACGGCAAATATCGTCCGCTGTGATGGTGATGAGCTGATGAGTCACGCGTAGTCTCCAAAGTACTTTGCAAAGCTGATCGCGTGCAATGCACCCCCTGTGCTAACTCCAACGCTTTATTGAACGTCAATGTGTCGATGCATTCTGAGAATAACTTTTCTTTTTCTGTTATGTTTTCTAGTCCTAATACGATGCGATGATCGGTCACGCAAGGCAATATCAAGCTCGCTCTTAAACCCACAGTATTGTGCAAGACTTCGTACTCTGGCTGCCCATTTAGCCAGTTCCTCGCCTGGACGTTGCTCAGCCTTATAAAACTTAAAACGTTCTGCGAATGTACACTTCCTTGGCATAAAATGTTTGTCTAAATAATGTTTAAGCACTTTGTACTCTGTATCATCAAGTTCCTTCGGTGTCACTAAATCTCTGAGGATACGGAACGTGTCTTCTGATAATGACGACAGTAAAATTGCTCGACGCTTAACACCAGCTTTGTCTGTTTGTTCCGTTATATCATTAGCGGTATAAAACTGGAATAATCGGCATTTAAAAATACTCCACTCGTGAATTCGGTGGTCAAAACTGAGACTGCCTCCAAACACTACATTAGCACTGCTAGCCATAATTTCTTTTCTTAATAACACTTTTTACACACGTAGATAACGAAACTCGTCGCCAAAATGTTGTATTTGTGATATTATTTAGAACAAAAAACAAGTAATTTGCTAACGTATTTTTCGTTTAATGCTCGGACAACCGACTGACATGTTTCTCGTCTTACCCTCTATGTGAGAACATTACAATGGTAAAAGGTTGATAGTAAATTTATGGTTTCGTACCAACACGCTTTTCATGTACCTATCATGTATTGTTTTCTTTTAAACTGGAAAATACCGCGATTCGTTATTTTTCAGTTTATTGGGAGTGCTGCTCACCCGGGAGATGGAAGGTCAGTGAAATAAATGTAACTTTGCCTTATTACGTCCATATGCCGATATATAAAATAACTCTATTAATTTTGCCAATTCTCTGGATAAAATAATTGCGCTAACCTGGCTCATAGAAGCGTACACTGCTGGTTTCTCTCGTTTGTCATCGGACGGCCTTAGAGTTTACGCGTCGTTCGCGCGTCGAATGTTGAGTTATTATAATTTTTCACAATCTCTTAAACTATGCGTCCAATTAACATGCTATAAAGAGCAGAGCTTATCTTCATAAACTTGTTTTGATGATGAAGTAACATTTGATCGTAAAGATTAATATGTCATGTTAATAACGCTTATAAATCACATTTTAATGTTTAATCTGGCATATGCCGTCACGGATTTTTATTAAATGGAGTATAATCCATATTTTTGTAGGAAATCGTATTTACGTATCTACGTACCACCAGGTGGACTATTTAGCCATTTTGGATAAACCATTTTGGGAACGCTTTTTCTTCTGACTTTCTTAACAAAAATCAATATTTGAAGCTAGTTGAGAGTCATAGCTTAATGTTAGATATCCTTTACTGTTGCTCGTGAATTTGGCTATAGCATAGAAAAATTATTTTTCAAATCGAACTAGTAGTTTCAGACATAAGCGTGTTTACACAGACAAAGAAAAAAACTTTATTATATTTTATATTATAATAAGTATAGGTACACATGAGCCGTGGTAGCTCAGGTGGTTAACGCTCGCTCTAAATATAACAGAACGCGAGTAACCCGGGTTCGATCCCCACCGGCACTCCGTGCTGAGAACCGGTGACCTTTTCTACAGGAAATCAGGTATTCACTTTATTATTTTTCTTCGACTACAGCATCCACTTACCCCCAGGTGGACTGTGTGCCCGTTTGCCACCCATATTCTAGAAAAAAGATTATCCTAAATATAAATAACATCACAATAATAGATGTTATGGAGGAGAAGCTAAGTCGAGTCACTAAAGTAAAGTTACAACAGTACAACAAAGTACATTTCTGAGTGGATTTTAGGGAAAGGAAGTATCCCCGCGCAGCTCCGATGCGTGTTGGCAAACTTCACATGTCTTCGAAATATTTTTTTCTTATTACTCAAACATGCAGGTTTCCCAACTATGCTTTCCTTCACCTACAAGCATGTGATAAATCAGCACTTAAAATTGCAATTAACAATTTCCTTGGTGCCGGCGTGGATCGAACTCAGGTTACTCGCGTTCTGTTATATTTACAGCGAGCGTTAACCATCTGAGCTACCATGGCTCTTCGCTCAAGTCTTCGGTCGAGTCGCTAGTATGTAATAGAATATTTTATTCTAATTACGAACATGAACTCAAAACACTCAAAACAAAAATTACCCAAAGAACTGCAACGTAGTTGTTAGTACTGCTGGAAATTCCTGCAGCTTTAAGTAAAGTAATCCCAGACAAGGATAAACGATATCGCTTCATTCATTTCTGTTCGCGTAGTTGGATTTTGCACCAAGTGTGCTTAGTCACGCGCCGTCCATAAATTCACACAACAATTTATTTCTTACAACGTATGCGCCGGTAGCTTTGTTTGCTGCGAACTACTATTTCAGATACTATAATATCTGTGATGTCTAAAATAGAGTGATGCTACGAACTTCCATGGCAATTGACTACTGGACCTTACGGACACTTGCATCCAATTTTAAACAAAGAAGGCTAAGGATGCATTCTCACTTCCAAGGAGCGAGATGGAATGCCTCACAGCATACAATTATACTGGATCTCTGTGCCATTCTGATCGGAACACATCAGTACACGTACTGCTATTTGGTGACAGAAATACATATGAGGATGGGACTTACCCAGTTGCAACGGGAAGGAAGCAAAGGTGCTCTACTACCTAGTAAGCTTTAGGTATTATTAATCTTGATACCAAGTGTAGGCACTAACACAGAGCGTCTCAATTTAACCCAACGAGGTCTAGTTTAATGCTGTGGTTAATAATTCGTGCTAGATTTTGAAAGTTATGTTAAGTTCTATTTATAAATATAATTTTATTAAATCAAGCGGATATCTCTTTTAGGGCTTTATAGTAAAATGTTTTACGCAACCGATGTCAGCCGATGGGCAGAAGAAATCAAACGTAGGAATTTAATGAAGCGTATAATTGAGTAACACTCGGACGTAACGCCTTTGGAGCGCTTTGAAGCAGAAAACGAGCGAGAATTTTTGGCCGAAAAAAAAATTTTAATAAGGAAAAATACTTCTAACCCAAGAAGCAATATTAGTTATATATAAGTAAAACAAAAATCAAATAAATGATAACGTTATCCTTGAACTACCATTACATTATATAAAAGCCTACTGCTGAACATGGGCCTTCTAATATGGGTTTCCTATGGAAAGCGGTTTGGCAAGCGAAGTCTAATAATGTTGAGTTGTTATCAAGAAGATGCTGCTACCCATATCCTGTTTCAGTTTTTCTTTGTCGCCATATATAACACTCACGGGACCACATGGAATATTAGATGTTCTTAAACCGCCACTACAAGGTTATCCTTGTTCTACGCTCATTCGCATTAGAATAAAATAAAAGTGTAAAATAACAGCATATTACTGCATTGTTTTGTGTGGTAAGTGGGAAATTAACACTATTTTTATGATAGAACTCTACGTTCCTCATATAATAATAAACTAAGTATCCCATTACATTGTACCAATTTTGTTAGTAAATCGATCACCATTCAGGCTGCACTACTCTGGAACTCCTTGCCCGATGACCTCAGAAAAACATCTGATAAGGCTGCCTTTAAAAGATTGGTACATCAGCACTTTATGAAGATATTACTTGATAGTTAATAGTATTAAATATCATCTAATATCTTCATAAAGTGCTAAAGGTTGTTATTTTATTTATTTGTATTTAAAATATGTATACATTTGTGTATCTATGTATTTAGTATTGTACGCTTCTCACAGTTGACGAAACATCTGATATATTATATTTATAGTTTTAATTACGTATTGCAAACAAAATGTATTATTTTATATATACTCATTTATTTATTAACAATATTTGATGAAGATTTTTTCTGCCAATGAATCTCATACATCGTCTAATAACAAATCCCATCAAAAACATAAATGAGAAACGAGAGCCAAGTTCAATAACATGATATATGCCTTGGTTGTTGACTTAAACAACAAAAGAAGTAAGATCTAAATGGGTGCCAAGTTCAATGGTCAGCCCTGAAATTTATTTGTAACAACATAAAATATCGTTTCTTCTTATGGCTTAGGATAATTAATAATATCTTGTTCTTCTCATAATTATCATGTTCGATGGCTAGTTTTTACTAGCAAGCCAAATTTTCGGAATAATAAAATAAGAACCGACAAGTAACAGCTTTAGAACTTGCGAAGGCTTAAATATAATTCGTATATGAAAACTAGCCCAGTCAGATCTTAGGCTACAATATATTAACTATCCCAAGTTATAAAAATAAACGATATTTATTTTATGTTGTTATAAATAAATTTCAGGGCTGATCATTGAAGTTGGCACCCACTTAAATCTCACTTCTTTTGTCGTTGAAGTCAACAACATTTATATTTTTAATGGGATATCACTACTTTTTGTACATAAATTATTCGTAGGTACTTATTTATAACAAAATTAATACCAAATGGGTTTTTGTTAAACTGCCGTATTTTCTCCGTTTACGGGGTATAATTGTCTTTTTTGTGTTATTTTCTATATTTTCTTGTACCTTTGATATGTTTGAGCGAATTGCCCATTCATTCCGGAATTTTTTTACGCATTTTCTGTTTATACTTAATTTGCCCAAGTCAGGGTGGTATAACGTGCGCAGACGGTTGTACTTTACAATAGAGTTCTCTTGTGACTTGATTTGACGTTGATCTAAATTGATAAGATGTACTCAATCTAAGGTTTTAGCTCCAGAGAGGGCAACATAAGCCGGCCCTCTACTAAATATAAAGGAGCCTATGTCGAGAAGAGCACTATCAAGGCTAAGGCCTTTTGATTTGTGGATAGTAATAACATATGCTAAGCAAATAGGGAATTATTCCATGTAAACATATACATTACTGAATATCTGAAACGGCAATCGCATGGAATAGGCAGCTTCCATCGGGAAGCATTGGAATAATTCGGTGTTGGGTAAGTGTGTCACCCACCCGCAATTGTATTGTACGGCGCACGGTACAATATACGTAATAAAAGGATAGTTGTTTAAGACGATTATATAATAAATTAACTGTTATCTATTGAATTGTTAAAAAAATTTGTTACCATACCAATAAAGTCTCATTCTCTTTCATTCAGAGTTACAGTACATACCTACCTACATAGTACATACCTACTTTTAACTATACTAAAATTATTATTAATTTTGATTTAAACTATTTCCTATACCATCTAGACACGCGGTGCGTACTTACTAAAAAAATGTAATAATAATATAACCACAAATATATAAGTATTTTTTTAAGAAAACCTATTAATTTCGTAGTAGTAGTAGTAGTATTAGTTTGGGTCTCTATACATAGTGTGACAAATAGTGTTATCAAAATCCTGATATGTAAACTTTTCCCTAGTTTCCGGAGTTTTCCGAGAGATAGATTACGGTAATGTGTGTTATTTTGATTTGAATGTAGATCTTCTCATCAAATATGATCGTCGTCTTAATAATTGCATTAGATTCATTTACAAACTCCGTAAGTATAACCATGCGTCCACTTATCGTTCCCAACTTAAGTGGCTACCCCTTTGTCAGCGATGTAGTTTGTGCGCACTTATAACTCTATACTTCATTCTGATGTCTTGTAATTCTCTCTCTTACTTAACTTCTCACTTTCAGTTCCTTTGCTCTAGCTATAACAAAAACTTGCGTTCTTCGAATTACTTTTGAAGTGAAAACTTCTTTAGCGGCGTACACTTTTTTGTAATGGGTAAAAAAAGTTAAACTCGCATCAGGACACGGGACCCTGGTCGAAAATTCGTAAGACGGATGGAAAGATAGAAACAACCGGCGCGGCGTAGGAGAGGAAGTATCCCCCTCTCTACGGCGCAGCGAAAATGTATGCCTGCGCCTGCTGTTTCGTTTAAGCGGCACAGGGCGCTGGCGCGGATGTTCGTGTGTGATAATTAAAACAATTTGTGCAAAATTATTCCCTAATCATTCCAAAATATCAAAAATGCACAACGTTAATATTCTAGTTTTCACTTCTGCCGGAACTCCTTCTTTCACTGTACTCTGTTCTCCTCAGGAACGCACTTCACCTTGAAATACTATTATTATATCGAGAAATATTATTATTATTTTTATAATCACAGATTTTCATTACAATATATTGTTTCGCTAAAAGTACATAGGATATATTTATAAATATACTTATACGTATTGGACTTTATGAAGTGACCTGAAGATGTACTTTGCTGAATGCTAAATTAAAATAATAGTTATGACTAACTGAAATAGTTTATGAGAAAAAAATATTTATCAACAATTCAGGTAAAAGGACTAGTTTTACGAGAATGCCTGGGTAAAAATATCTAAAAAAACTACAGGAGTATTAAAGTTGATTTCAGATCGTTTTAAGACGGTTCTGTTAAAAGTTTTTCCCATTAACATAACAATAATTAAAAAAATTGAACCTTAGTAATATCAGTAAAATAAAAAAAATATTTCCGATTGGTGATCGAGAATTGTTATCTACATTTTTTCACGATCATAATATGAGCATTATGAGTCGTGACGTTTGACATAAACTTACCGGGAAATTAGAAATATTATTAATAACGTTATTTGTGAAATTATGTGTATATTTAAGATACTGTAAATAATATACTTATGACATGATCGCTTACGATATTTGGATTTACCAAAAGTTTTTTTTTATTCTGGATATTTTCAGAGGTTTTGTTGTTATAGGGTATAAGCAAGAATTAATTACTGGATCTGTCGATTCAAGTAACTGATACTAGCTTGTGTACCTCCCTAGTATTTACATAATGAATATCATTTACTTTATTTAAGACTTCTTACAATTTGTCATAGTTTATTTATTTATTTAACAGTTTATGTACACACATTCTTTGACAGGAAAATGATAAAAACAAAATTATGTACAAAGGCACTGCTTATTCCATAAAGAAATTTCTTCCAGCAGGCCTATTGAAGGATAGTTGAAGGAAATAGAAGTAGTCAAAGTGTGCACTTTATTAACATTAACATATACAATAAAATATAAAACGATATAGTCCTTATGGCAGAATCGCTGGAGGACTTAAGCACTATGCTCAATGACCTCAATAGTGCCTCCCAACGGATAGGTCTTAAGATGAACATGGACAAAACAAAGATCATGTTCAATGTCCATGTCACACCTATGCCAGTAGTTGTTGGGAGCACTATGCTCGAAGTTGTTGACGAGTACGTTTACCTGGGACAAATAGTCCGACTAGGTAAGTCCAACTTCGACCGAGAGGTCAATCGACGGATTCAACTCGGCTGGGCAGCGTTCGGGAAATTACGACATATCTTTTCGTCAGGTATACCTCAATCTCTAAAAACTAGATTGTACAACCAGTGCGTGTTGCCAGTGATGACTTATGGATCTGAGACGTGGTCCTTCACTGCTGGCCGTATGAGGACGCTTAAGGTCGCTCAGCGAGCTATGGAGAGGGCTATGCTCGGAGTTTCTCTGCGTGATAGACTCAGAAATGAGGATATCCGCAGTAAAACCAGAGTGACCGACATAGCCCAACGGATTAGTAAGCTGAAGTGGCAATGGGCCGGCCATATAGCTCGAAGAACCGATAACCGATGGGGAAGAAAGGTTCTCGAGTGGCAGCCTCGTACCGGTAGGCGTAGTGTAGGGCGACCCCCCACTAGATGGAGTGACGACCTGGTAAGACATGCAGGAAGTCGATGGATGCAGGTGGCTCAGGACCGTGCTTTGTGGCATTACTTGGGGGAGGCCTATGTTCAGCAGTGGACTTGTGAAAGGCTGTAATGATGATGATGATACAATAAAATACAAATTTACAAACCTACATATATATTATACACAGACATACACACACACATATATATATATATATATATATATATATATATATACATAAATATAAAATACAAAATATTACGTATATGAATATCTACACATCGCAAATTAATCATTATGGTGTGAATGATAATGCTCTTTAACAAGTCTTTTAAACATAGACATCGACTTAGCGTCACGAATCCTAAAGGGAAGTGAATTCCACAATCGAACTGCATTAACAGTAAAAGAATGAGAATAGAGCATTGTATTGAAAGATGGAAATCTTAACAGTGTTCTAGTATTTGATCTACATGGGACATCTGGAGCATGAACAAAAGTAAAGCGATTTTTTAGATATAGCGGAGTATCAGGGTTATGTAGAATATTGAAAAGAAGACAGAGGATTCGAGTGTTCCGGCGAAGGCGGATGGGGAGCCATTTAAGCTGCTTGCGATAAACAGAGACGTGATCGAACTTCTTTAAGCCAAAAATGTATCGAATACATAAATTTTGCAAGCGCTCGAGTTTATTAATTTGCTCCTCGGTAGCATCCAAATAGCAGACATCAGCGTAATCTAAAATTGGCAAAATAAGAGTCTGGACTATAGATATCTTAGTAGACAAAGGTAGAAAACTTTGAAGGCGTTTTAGAGAATGAAAGGCGTGAAATATTTTCCTGTTTACATCCGTAACATGTGCGCCCCAAGTCAAATTGCAGTCGAAAATAACACCTAGGTTCTTGGCAGTATCTGAGTAGGGAATAGTGGCACCATCGATTCGTAGAGTTTGGAGAGAGGAGAAATCAAGCGTGCCACGCGCATGTCTTTTACCTATTATCAAGGCTTGGGATTTAGTTGGGTTTAATGTGAGACCAAATGATCTCGACCATTTGCTAATCTTATTTAAGTCGTCATTCATAGCTTCAATCGCCATGTTGGCTTCGGATGCCACAAAATTACGATATAACTGCAAATCGTCAGCATATAGGTGGTAATTAGCTGATATGACCTTGGTGATACAATTAATAAAAATGGCGAAAAGCAGAGGAGAGAGGACTCCACCTTGAGGTACACCCGCAGTTACATTATACCATTGGGAGTATATTTCACCTGAACGAACACATTGTGACCGATCACGAAGGTAAGAGTCAAACCATTGAATAACAGATTTGGACACATTAATCGTCTTAAGGATACTTATAAGGATATCAAAATCAACAGAGTTGAATGCACTGCTGAAATCTAGTAAAACCAGAACTGTTAAGTATCCATGGTCCATATTCCAACGGATATCGTCAGTAACTTTAAGAAGGGCAGTTGTAGTACTATGTCCGGGTCGGAAACCAGATTGATATGGACATAAGATATTATTTCTGTTGAGAAATGCTGAAAATTGCTTGTGGACAATGTGTTCAAGAACTTTAGAAAGAAATGGCAAGATTGAAATAGGACGAAAGTGAGAGGGAGATGAAGGATTGGATATCTTAGGGATAGGGATAATGTGTGCTAATTTCCATGACGATGGAAAACAACAAGAAGATAAAGAGAAATTAAAAATGTGTGTAAGGACAGGAAGAAGATAAGAGAGGATAGGTATTATCATATTGGAGCATATGCCGTCATTTCCAGTGGCCGTTGATGATATAGCTAAAATTGATCGGTTGATATCGTCTTCAGTGACTACAGCAAAATCAAATGTATCACACTGCAGAACTGGGTGCTTATCCAATTCTAAAATTGACCCAGCTTTATCACGCGTAGAGATGGAGACAGGAGGGCAAGAAAAATGTTGGTTAAGGATATTTAAGTCTATGTCTCCACTTAAAAGTGTTCGTGACTTACCAACACCAACAGTTTTAAGAAATCTCCATGTTTTTGCGGGATCACTTTTGGTTAGAGAATTATAAAAGTAACGTCTTTTTGCATCTCTGCACAAACGGTTGCACCGATTGCGTAGGTTCTTATAATTTGTTAAATTACTCTCCAGCGGAAATCGCTTGTATCTTCTTTTAGCCTTGTCTCTACGTGCCATGAACGCCTTTAATGCCGAAGTTATCCAAGGGGCAGGATTATGTTTTATTTTAACACGTTTAACCGGTGCATGAATATCATATAAGCTAAGAATGACATTGTTAAAGCTGTTTACTTTGTCATCTACTGTTTGGCTAACAAATAACGGCGTCCAATTTATTAAACTAGCGTCACGTCTTAAAGCCTCCAAGTTAATGCTCCTGAAACTTCGAAGGAGTCGAAAGTTTGACTTACGTTTAGGAGGTCGAACACGATAAGACAAATAGATAAGGTCATGGTATGAGAAAGAAGCGGTCAGTTGTCCATGACTGGCAACATTATTTGGAGAAGAGACTATAATTAGGTCGAGAAGAGATGGAGTACAGTTTGGGAAGTGGTGAGTGGCTGAAAGAGGTAGTATCTGAAGATTAAAAGAGGACAATACTGATTGCAGCTTATTCGCACGGTGGTCATTTCTGATAAGGCACGTATTGAAATCACCCATCAAGATAACGTGATTATATAAGAGATTGAACTCACTAAGTAATTTTTCAAATGCGTCGAAATAATTAACATTAAGGTTAGGACTATAAAGAACTCCTAGTAATATTTGTGTGTGATTAAGAGTAATTTCCAAAAACAGGTGTTCAGCAGAGTTAGAATATATTTGTGGAGATGTAGTGATCACCTTAAAAGGTATTTCAGCACGCAGATAAATAGAAACACCTCCACCGCCCTTGCCCACTCGGTCATTGCGTATTAATACATAACCAGGAAGTGAGTATAGAGTGGAAGGAAGAGTAGGTTTAAGGAAAGTTTCAGAAATCAAAAGAGCATCGAGATGAGTACTGCTAATGGATGCCAGAAGGTCAGAATAGTGGCCAGGAACACTTTGCGCATTGATGTGGGCAATATTTAAGTTTACAGGGTATTGAGAAAATACAGAAGAAATGTGATCGAGCAGAGTAATAGGTTCAGATGAAGATTCAGTGTCTACGCTTACAAAACTGTTAGTAGACGACGAGCAAGAGAAAAAGCTTTCATTGAGGTCTGATAGATTATTCATAGTTTATGTTGATAATAACGAATATAATAAAGTAAAATAACAAATATATATATTTAACTAAAAAGTAAAAAATAATAATAATAAAATAATATTAAAAAAAATATAAAAAACAATAAAACGAATATTATAATAAAAATAAAAGTACAAAAATAAAATAAAAATCAAATCTTAGTAACTCAACTCACTCTCTGGCGTGATGGAAGAAATTCAAAGTAAAATCAAGTGTAAAGAAAAAAAAACATTAAAATTTTTGATTACGGACAGTACAAATCAAGAAAGTCAATTAAAGTACTTAATTATCCTATATTACATTCAACAATATACGAAAATGTAGAACAGATCGTAGATATGATACATTGATCACAATAACTTGATGTAAACAAATAGTTGTTATTAAAAAAAAAAATATATGCATACCCGCCCAAGTGAAAAAAAAAATGAAACAAAGTTTAGATGCTGCTGTTTTGCAAGATAGTTTATGTGAATGGTAAACTTGCAAATTATTGACGTCGGCGTGTTTTCTTTGAAACATTTACGCTATTTTTCGATGACGATGTTTCTTGTGAAAGTGATGTTTTGTTAGAATCGGCAATTATACACGGATATTTAACGGTTAGTTGTTCGAATTCAGTCATAGTTTCAATTTTTTGTCTTGATTTGTCAGGAAGGATGGTTAAAATTTTGCCATTGGATGACCAACAGTGTTTGATTCCGAAGTGTTTGCGCGCTGCAGTAAATACCCGATGTCTTGTTTTAGTTAAGAACTCCGAAATAGTGATGCCAGAGCTTTTCAGATTGGTTTTACTATCCCAAACGAGTTGTCGGTGCTCAGTTTCATAAAACCGAACTAAGACAGGCCGAGTTTTCCCTTGTGCTGATCCAAGTCTATGACAAACTTTTAAACTGTCCTTGCTCAAGTCTGTTAACTTTAACTGATTGGATATTAAAGAGTAAAGCACATCATGAAGATTTTCATTAGGCTTTTCAGGTATCCCGTGGAATAGCAACACTTTGTTTCGCATAGCGGTTTCGTGTCTATCTAAGCCGAGGCAAAGCAATTCAATTTGAGTTTTCAGCCTCGATAATGTCTGCCAAACAAAACATTTAAATTCGGAGAACTCACGTGAAAGCGACGAAAGATCAGGATATGAAGAATTAGTCTCCGTGCTGGCTTTCTTCAGTTTCTCTTCATAATCAAGCATCCGGGACCCGAACATATTCTCAAGTTCCTTCAAGTTGTTAGTTAGCTGAACATCCATTATTAGCGCGTGAAGAAAATCTTCCTTAATTCAAGTTTTTGGAGAAGAGAAGTAGTCACCAATGAGTGAAGTGAGTTTAGTTAGTACTTATCGCATTTAAACAGTGAAAAATACAGTGTAAAAATAAAAGATGAAAACATATAAATAATTAGCACACACCGAATATGCGTGTAGACGGCATGACTACCCGCGCGATAATCCTCTAATAATAGTTCACATTTTCTTAAATTTGTTGGAACTT
The DNA here is from genome assembly GCA_036936625.1 of Parnassius smintheus behrii. Taxonomy (NCBI): domain Eukaryota; kingdom Metazoa; phylum Arthropoda; class Insecta; order Lepidoptera; family Papilionidae; genus Parnassius; species Parnassius smintheus. The sequence goes on along the minus strand of JAUPFT010000005.1, from coordinate 2,597,190 downwards.
AAAAGTACCTTAATACCCTAATTTCCTTATTTTTTCTCAGATACTCTTTAGGTTTTAAACCGGTATGCTCTTGTTACCCTCCTTTGTGACTAAGAAATAAATAACTTAAACACATCTCATATGCACGAAAGATAACACATATTAGAAACACTTGCTTGAATTATTTACTATTCTAATAACCGTGTGGGCTACATTAATACAACGCACAAGGTTAATAAAGCAGCATGTTGCAAATTAGGCAGAGTTTGGAAGGACGCCAGCAGTGCTGAATTTTGCGAGCGCACAGCGCACGGACAGTCAGCTGGAATTATCACGTGCATACACCATTATTGTATATAAACTTATGAATCTTTGTACAAAATCTTACATGTGTATGAATAAATGCACAATACATAATAAAGCGGTAAAATAGATAGACCAGGGTTCTTACATTGAATTTTAAAAAAAATGTAACTGGCGGATGTCTAGAATAAAGAAGGCACAGAAAGCCAGTGTATTTATACTCTATAAGGTATTCCATGTAAGTCTTCGCAGGTGAAAAAGCATCTGATGCCTCTCTTGTTTGAAGTTAGCCGTAAGTATACAACATATGCTGCAGTAGCCACGTATTAATATGTGGGCTACAGTGCTTTTGTAACCTTAGGTAGGTTACAGTTAGGTACTTATATAACTATAAAAGTGTACATGTGCCGTATCGTAGCAGCGTAAGAAAATCTAGAAAGATCACATGCGATAGATGGCAGTATAATCATGCGTTTTTTTTTTTTATAAAACTGAAGTGACAAAATAACTTACAGTCCATCTCATTGTAAGTGGCTACTGTAGCCCATGGACAGCTGCAGCCAACTTTAAACGTAGAAGACTACAGATGCAGTGTCATCACAGCGAACTAAGATCGAATGTTTACAGTTATACTGGTTTTCTATATTTTGCAGACAAAATATTTACAGCAGTGTAAGCACTGCTGTTTGGCAATAAATAGGTAAGAAGACACCACACATAATCAGAGTGGCGACAGAAGGAAACAAACCAGGAGATGAGCTGCAGCAGCATCTTCCAAATATAAAAATTGTGATTGCCAACTTTTTTTTATAGGAAAAGGGTATATCGACCAAATTGGTGATATTTTGAAAATGGGCCACATTAGGAGTACCCTTAACCGACGAGCTTGTATGTGTAGATATACGGATGTAAAGGAGGCGAAAGAGGTATGTCAGGATCGTGCGAAATTGCGCCCTCCTTTCTGCCAAGGAGGGTCGCGTTCGTATACGGCTTAGAGATCTCTAGTCAGATCGTTAAGCCATTTCCTAAAAGGCGGTGTTTAGTGGGTAAAAGTCTCCACATAACCACGCAGCCGGCTGCGTGGTATGCTATGAGCATTCACCGCCTCCCTCCCCCGCTTTCCGGAGGGTTGCCCATATTGCCTCGGGCGCAAAAAAAAAAAAAAAAATCGTGCGAAATGGAAGTCCGTGGTCTCTGCCTACCCCTCAGGGTGACAGGCGTGAGTGTTATTATATTTATGTATGTTTATTATATTTATGTAGGAAAAGGGTAATAAGCGAGCACACAGTGCACCTGATAGTAAGTGTTTCCTGTGGCCCATAGACATCTACATCCATCCTTGATTGTAAATCAAAATGCAGATGCACTGTCAACCTTGAGGACTAAGATGGAATGACTCTTTTCCGGTAAAAAGTGTCTCCGGTTCTCTATACTCATCATACGAAACACAAAATGCAGATGCACTGTCAGCCTTGAGGACTAAGATGGAATGCCTCTTTTCCGGTAAAAAGTGTCTCCGGTTCTCTACACTCATCATACGAAACACAGCAGCATTAAGCTGCTATTTGACGCTGGTATTCTGTGAGAGCGTGGCCCTTCCCCGGTCGAGCCGAACCACTCGTGCTACTTCTATACAATTAATATAGTTTCAGCATGGCTCTACGCCACGTAACTTACCTGCATATCGTATCATATTAAAAAAATTACCCACACACTAGGATTTTCTCCTGTATCGTGGAGGCTATAAATAGACATAAATTGCACAAGGACAAACATCCAGACCCGGGAAAATTATTTGTAGTCGATAAAATACTTGTTGCGTTCAGGATTCAAACTCGCGGGCCCCAGAGCTGCAACTCACTACACTACGGTGCCGTCCTCCCTTTGAGGTAATAAGGTATGCGTTTAGCAGTAAACTTGTAATAAGCTGTAACGGTAACGGTAGTCCATTACCATATTTTTTATTTGCTTCTTCTGTTTACTTGCTTGTTAATGTTAATTTAATAGTTCGTTTGTCTGTTAACGCCAAAATTTCTCCTACTAACAAAATAGTATTTTCCAGTCCTAAATCAATAAAGAAAATGAAAAAGTAAAGTAAAAATTATAAGAGTATTGAGAGTTTAAATTCCGAATTTCCAAGGGGAATTAACGAACAATTGATGTTTTATTTTTAAGATCTTTTACGGTTCACCCTAATAGTAGGGAAATAAGGGAATATAAAGTGCACTAAGTAAATGATAACGTCAGGACCGGCACCATTCCTTAAGGACCCGTAATCTTAGTCGTCAAACTTTTCTTTTGAGAGAGGACAAGGTTCTAAGTTGAACGTCTTACTCAGGGATCGAGCCCACCTCGTTGTTACCGAACCCAACGTGGTGTGGTGTTGAATAGAAGACGAATAATTGGTTGATCCCTGCTGCAGGGCGCAAGATGAAGAACGTTGACCAATTTTCAATTGGTAGTAAGACTACTTACTTGACTTAGTAATACAACTAGTGCCTATTCTTGGTTTCGAAATATTTACTGTTGAATTTGCAATTAGCGAGAGAAGTAGCCGTGTAGTGGCATCGTAAGAAAAATTGAAATAGGAGATAGGCAGCTGCTCCTTGTTGATCTGTGGTTGCTATACCGCCTACCAAACGCCTATCAAATCTATGGCAAACATTTATTTGTGAAAGTGTTTTTGGAAATCTCTTATTTATACTTGGTTTTTCGCTGCGTGTAATAAAAAAAGTTATTAAAACACAGCTTTTTATATCACTTGTTGTACTTTAAAACAAAAATTTTAATTTATTTATTCTTCATTTTATTTTCTTTTATCATAGAAAAAGTAAAGTTAAAGGTCAAATTGAAGACTGTATTTCTTTCAATTACTTAAAGTTTCGTGCATTAATTTAAGTGGAAAATATTATTGAACTCTAAATGGCTTTAAATGTAAAGTTAGCGTATTATTCTCTATATATTAACAAACATCTTAGCATTTTCCTTGATGTTTCGAATGTCTTTGACATAGTTTAGCACGCTAGCTTTTTGGATAAGCTTCCAGCGTACGGTTTTGCATGGAGAATTGCTGCCATATATGAACTGTTGCTGCAAAATGACATCTAGAAGCTTTGGACTCAAATAAAAGGCTTACTAAGATGCTTGTTGGGGACCTGAATTTGGTTAAAACCAATCTTATTATCTTTGAACATAGGCGCAAAGTGGCCAGCTTTTCGGTTTTCTACAGGATAATTTCGGAGAGTGTGCGCAGGAATTGCATAAATTAAGTTGAGTATCACGCATTCGAACCTAGCGGTTTGCTACGACTTTCATTATGCGTACGACTTTCATTATGCGTACTGCAAAGCAGAGGAATGAGTTGGTATCACCTGTTTTTCCACTTTATTACAGGGACACCCTGTTCAAGGCAAGAGTGAATAGGTTCTTATTAAGTCAGTGCGATTCACCATCTTAGGCTATATCATCACTTACCATCAGGTGTGATTGTAGCTAAGCGCTGGCTTAGAACAATAAAAAAGGTATTTCTATACGTTTGAATATTTATTCTGATAACACACTTAATATGAGGATAGGATTTTTGTTACACATTGATTGTTACGCTTATTCCTTGAGCTACTTTATTTCAAATGTTACTTTACTTGTCAAAACCTAGTATACCATAAATATCTTCGATAGTGAATCATGTCGTATATAATGAATCATATCCTGGAAATAACTCAATAGCATCTTGCTCGCGTCGCTAAAGTAGCAAACAATTTATTAAATGACCGAAGTACGTGTCCCCTGACTCCATTAGCGAAGGACATAAATTTACCTTACAGTCGGACAACAGCGGGGCCGGAAACTTAGTGATTTATTAGTTAATTCCTCAGCTTGTCTTTTATTGCCTTAATTAATACATTGCCTACATACTGTTGTTTTTTAATTTGGATAAAACTAAAAGAATTAAATGGTTTACATGTATTTCTATTGCAGTGGTGGCAGTAGACATAAATTATATTTTTCTATTTCCTGTGATGTTTATGATGTTAATTATAAAAGTGGGACCTAATATGACGATGATGACCATGATGATGTACGAGGAATATCCGAACGTCTGATGTAAAAAAAAGGTTGAGTTTGTTTTGTAATTTCTAGTCTGGTTTGATATTAAAAGAAATGTATTCGGGGAGTGTTTAGGGTACAGTAAAGATGTCGAAAGATTCTTTTTTGCCAAGCTTATCAGATTGGTTGGTAATCACGGTTTTTATCATTATCTCAGAAATGAGAGGAGACCTGTGCCCAGCAGTGGGACGTATATAGAATGTAACTATAACTTAACTTCAAATTTTAACAGTAAGAATAATTTGATGCCTATCTCCTGGTTTTTCCAACTCTGTCGCTTTACGCCACTATACGGTGTATGGTGGATTATCCACTCCCTAATGATTAGAGTATGCACAGGAACTGCATAAGTTAATATCTATTTGGTAATATATACTTTACTATGTAAATCCATATACAACGCTACACACATACCTCTAGACCAGCAGATGGATAAACAAACAGCCTAACTGAGCGTGAAATCGAAATCCGCAACGAAAATGAAACACTAGAGAAAATCTCAAACCCAAAGCCGATAAACAATTTTAATATTAATAGTTTGCCACATGCATCAAACAGACAGATCTCCAAATGCATGCGGCGAGACTTACGCAACTTTAATACTTCTCGTATTAAAGAAGCGATCGAGCGGAATCAGGGCTCCAAAGTCTTTGCCAGAGATCTGTCTGCCAGAAAGAGCCAACTGTCAAAGCTGAAGACTGAGTGTGGCAACATCGTTTCCGGGACACCTGAGATTTTGAGTGAGATTGAGAGGTTCTATGGGCAGCTGTACACATCATCGTTGGAGCCACACGCAAGTGTGAGTAACGATCCAAGAGCTAGTCTTATCCGACACTATTCCGATGATATCCCGGACGTCAGTCTAAGCGAGATTAGAATGGCTCTCCAGCACCTTAAAAACGGCAGGGCCCCAGGCGAGGATGGAATTACAGCGGAGCTTCTGAAAGCGGGTGGAACACCGGTACTTGTAGTCCTTCAGAAGCTCTTCAATTCCGTCCTCCATGGTGGCACTACTCCAGAGGCGTGGAGCAGAAGTGCGGTGGTCTTGTTCTTTAAGAAAGGCGACAACGCTCTCTTAAAGAACTACAGACCGATTTCCCTTCTGAGCCGCGTCTACGTGCTGTTTTCGAGAGTCATTACGAACCGTCTCGCACGCAGACTTGACGACTTCCAGCCTCCCGAACAAGCCGGTTTCCGAAAAGGCTTCAGTACCATAGACCACATACATACCCTGCGGCAGATTGTACAGAAGACTGAAGAGTACAATCTGCCACTTTGCCTGGCGTATGTGGACTATGAGAAAGCCTTTGATTCCGTCGAAATTTGGGCGGTGCTACAGTCCCTTCAGCGGTGCCAAGTTGACTGTCGGTATATCGAAGTGCTGAAGTGTTTGTACAGTAGGGCTACGATGGCTATCCGAGTACAGAACCAGAGCTCGAAACCTATCCAACTGCAGAGAGGTGTAAGACAGGGTGACGTTATATCCCCGAAACTCTTCACCGCTGCATTGGAAGACGTTTTCAAGCTACTGGACTGGAAAGGATACGGTATTGACATCAATGGCGAGTACATCACTCACCTTCGATTTGCCGACGATATAGTCCTTATGGCAGAATCGCTGGAGGACTTAAGCACTATGCTCAATGACCTCAATAGTGCCTCCCAACGGATAGGTCTTAAGATGAACATGGACAAAACAAAGATCATGTTCAATGTCCATGTCACACCTATGCCGGTAGTTGTTAGGAGCACTATGCTCGAAGTTGTTGACGAGTACGTTTACCTGGGACAAATAGTCCGACTAGGTAAGTCCAACTTCGACCGAGAGGTCAATCGACGGATTCAACTCGGCTGGGCAGCGTTCGGGAAATTACGACATATCTTTTCGTCAGGTATACCTCAATCTCTAAAAACTAGATTGTACAACCAGTGCGTGTTGCCAGTGATGACTTATGGATCTGAGACGTGGTCCTTCACTGCTGGCCGTATGAGGACGCTTAAGGTCGCTCAGCGAGCTATGGAGAGGGCTATGCTCGGAGTTTCTCTGCGTGATAGACTCAGAAATGAGGATATCCGCAGTAAAACCAAAGTGACCGACATAACCTAACGGATTAGTAAGCTGAAGTGGCAATGGGCCGGCCATATAGCTCGAAGAACCGATAACCGATGGGGAAGAAAGGTTCTCGAGTGGCAGCCTCGTACCGGTAGGCGTAGTGTAGGGCGACCCCCCACTAGATGGAGTGACGACCTGGTAAGACATGCAGGAAGTCGATGGATGCAGGTGGCTCAGGACCGTGCTTTGTGGCATTACTTGGGGGAGGCCTATGTTCAGCAGTGGACTTGTGAAAGGCTGTAATGATGATGATGATTATGATGCATCAAACATAATATTGTTTTTTTAACATATGGATCTGAAAACACATTATTATGGCAAATCCTGTTGTCAACACCATCGTTACAAATACATGTCCGATGTTGAACTTAGGTGCCACAAAGGCGGTATTTAGCCATATACGTCAACCATAATTCGATTATAAAAATTTCAACAGTAGTATACAGCAGAAGGTACTTTTACCGTAAATGCATTTGTCTGTCACAAATGTAAGTTTTTATTCTGAAATCTAGCTTTAAAATATTCTTATAACTTTTAGTAAAAGTCGGCTTTAAAGAACCAAAAGTAATAAAATAGCTTCTTTGTAACAGTTTCGGAAGTTGATGCTAAGACATATTGTCCAGAACAGTTAAGCCCATATTTATAAGTTTTTATCTTGAAATTATTTTGTTATATTAATTACTATGAAGTCGGCTTCGACATTTTGTGAATAGTTTTTTTATCTCGTTGAGTGGGCTAAATAATATCATAAGCTCAACCTAACAACAAGAATGTCACCTCAATTAAAAAAATTAAATATTCTTACCATATAACATCCCACCCCTTTGGGGTAATTTTTTCCCATCTTTGTTCCCAGGGTTAACTACAAGAGGCCGAACGATTCAGTAATGTATTAAAAAAAGCATGCCTCTGACAAGCCCCCACAAGCTGTACACAATATGACTTACACACAACTGTGGAATTCTCATTTCGTACGATTTTCAACAGAAGCGGCGGCAATGAAATAGATCAAAGTTATTATTCGCGTTTCAGTCAGTTATTACTGACAGATAATCCAGAGTCAACTGTATTTCGAAAACCGTAAAAACGTTTTATACGTCGCGAAGCCTTGCTGCTATACGCGATTGTGATACGAATAGGTCAGCTCGTCCAGCGAAAAGCTTTTACGAAATTATTATTAAATCCATCGATTCATTACAAGTCCTCTATTGAACAAAGGTCTCCCTCACGAAATTCTATAAAGCAAGATCCTGAGCCACCTGGATCCATTAACTTCCTGTATACCTTATTAGTTCGTCATTCCATCTAGTTGGGACCGTGCTGTACTTCGCTTATCGGTACGAGGCTGCCACTCGAAAACTTTTTCCGCATCGGTTATCCGTTCTTCAAGCTATATGGTCGGTCATCGTCACTTCAGCTTACTGATCCGTTCGGCTATGTCAGTTATTCTAGTTCCACTGCGGATATCCTTATTTCTTAGTCTGATACGCAAAAAACTCCGAGCATAGCCTATTAAATAGATCTTGAGCGGCCATGAGCTTTCTTACACGGCTACGAGGTAGGAACACGTCTCAGATCCATATGTAATCACTAGTTGTACAATTTTGTTTTCAACATTTGATGTAAACGTGACGAGAAGGTATTTCATAATATTCGAAAGTGCCCAGTCCAGTCGGACCCGCCGAGTGACCTCTCGGTCGAAAGTGGACTTATCTTTTCGAACTATTTGTCCTTAGTTAACCCTTTCACTCGGCCACCAATCTGATCAGATCGTACAATACCTACCTTACGTCGGCTCGGGTACGGGGCTAATCAGATCAGATAAGATCAGAAGTACTGCCTTATGAAAAAACTACTTTTTCCTTTAAATCAAAACCAAAGACAATATGCAATAGATAATAGTATCAAAGACAAAGATATGCTCTTTTATTTTAAACCATAACCTGGCAATGTTTCTTAGAAAAAAAAAAAAGAAATCACTCTGAACTTTCGGCGTTCCACGTGTCAATTTGATGAAGGTGCTCGCCCTTTTTTATAGAATTTTATATTTGTGTCTGGACTAAAAACGAAAGTATTATACTTTTTTATATTCCTTGTAATATACTAAACACGTAGATATGTAATTTGTGGTATAAAAAGTGAAAAGTAAATTGCCAAAAGTACTTCAAATTCCGAAAGGCCCGTTTTGGCGGGCGGGTTATAAATGTGTTATTTTTCAAATTCTCATTTATTTTTAGTGTAAAATGTAAGTAAAAATAGTTTTCCTACATATTTTGAAATAACATGACGTTGTATTTATTTCAAATTCACACAAACATATTTTAGAAATATTGTTCGAAATGTCATACAGATAATATATTATTATTTTTTTTTTAATTTTTTAATATTTTAATATTTTGGTATGAGTAACGAATGGAAACACATAAAACATAAAATATACATATTTCCAAACAATTTCATATAAATTTCTCCAAAAACAAAGGTGTAGAATTCAAATTAGTAGTAATTTTGTCACTAAAATTGAAGTTTATACTACTATTATGCTATACAGTGTAATTTATATACTTTATTACAATTTCTAGCAACCAAAAATAATTTTATTCGATAGTTTATACATTCAACAAGACTTCCTGTAAGTTTTATCCATAAATATTGTCTCAAAGTGAAAATATAGCAAAATTTGCAATATTGCAAAAAATTTCCTAACCTAGAAATTTTCCCGCCATTAAGGTCCAGAGGGAAAGGTAGTATAACATGTCGCGCGCTGTCAGAGCTAACGGGTATACTTGTCGACAACTTCGGAAGTTCTTAACAAATATCGGAGTAGATGTGACATTCATAGAGAATGTATATCGCCTAGAATATAAGTGTGAAGCAGCAGCTTAATGCTGCTATTTCTGGTTTGGTTAGTGTAGAGAACTAGAGACCCTTTCTGATAGAAACGAGGTGTTCCATTTTAGTCATAAGGTGGTGGATATTGGCGTTTGGCCTTCAACCACCAAACTGCTGGTTCAAATGTATTAAATAATTTTATGCGGTGCGGCTATTAATTTAAATAGAATAGTGGACTGTATATGAGCGCGGTGCGAGCGGTGAATGGAATTTAATTTATTCGTGATACTGCAAATCCCCTAAATTCGGGATATAGGAAGGACGTGAAGGAATGTATGTGCACCCACCTGGACTTCCGCTGATCTGCATCGTGTCTCGATGGCTGCCGGCTGTCTTCACACTTATCAACTTCACAGATAATCACGAAATATAGCGTTATTGCAAATGTCTATACTTTTTACTGTACGCTTGTATAATTCAATATCCAAATTACACAAGGGCGGGAGCGATGATGCGAGATATAAGCGGTGCGGTTGATTGCGTGTCTTCTCAACTTGTGTGTGCCCGTTAACACTCGAATGCACATGCTGGGCATAAAGCGGTAGATAGGAAACCGGAAATGGGCTTTGCAGTAATCTTATTGGATAATAATTAACGAATCCCTTATAAGCGTTAAGCGATAGTGCAAAGTGGCGCGAACATAAGGTGTAACAATTTATCTGCATTTTGATTCTTAACTCAGGTTAGATGTAGATGTCTATGAATCCATAATTTTTTATAAAACAATGGAATAAAAATATGTGAATAAATAAAACATCATAAGGTAAAACTAGTACAATGTTTGCAATCTTCACGACAAGAGCTTCTTGACGACGGATCTGCGTTGCCATGAGATATCCCGCTAAGATGTTCAATCAAAAAGTCGTATTAATGCTGCTGCTGGGTGGTGCTGTTAGCCGGACTACCCTTTCAAGATCGATCACCTTCCCTTTTTGGAATTCGCTTAGGGCAGCTGGATCCAAGATGACCCCTTTCCCCAAAACCGTAGCACCTGTTAGTTGTATTTTTTATCGCAGTCGCGAACTGTAGTTACTGCAAACTCCATAACGCGATGAGAACAATAATCCTGCTGCACGGCACGGCTGATTTGAGCCTCACAGCAGCTCTTACTTTACGTTTGCGAATGCCGTCGATGAATGTCTGCACCAGGTTCCCTTAAATAAGCGCAGGTACAGACCGGTATGCTTTTCGAATTTTTGCCAGCTTCTCCATATCAAGAGCCCACTGCTGCAGGTTTTAGTTAATACGTTACACGCGATTTTTAAGCTGCGCACGAAAGACGTGTTCTAGGTGAGCGTCCCCATATCTCACCTCCAATGACTCAAGAAGCTGCACGTTAGTCACTTCCTCACCGAAAGCTACCAAAACAGTTAAGGCCTGGTTACGCAGGCCTAGTGTGAGAGCAGTCATGGCCTGACTTTTATTCCAGTCGTTCGTCTTCATAACAGCTTCGAACTGAATTTTGTAGGCCGAACAGAAAGAAGTCCCGTCGAACGGCGGCACTTTGAATCCACGTAGCGAAGGTGTTGTAGCTTAATTCCATCCCCAAGTTTGAGGTCACCCAGCATTTTCTTAATGTCCGCCATCACGTTGTCAACCCGATTGTTTACTTGGTCGATTCGGATTTCAGCTTCTGACAGGCGGTTATTATGTTGAGAAACCCTCTCCTTCACCTCCCTTATCTCTTTCCGGAAGGTAGCATTAAGGTCCTATTTGAAGGGCATCTGCTCTTCTTTATCGTGTATAAGCTGCTCTTTCAAACGACGGACGTGTTCCTCCTGTCCACGCTGCAGTTGCTCTTCCAACAGACAGGCCTGTTCCTCCTGGCAATGGGCCTGTTCTTCCTGTCAGCGGGCTTGTTCCTCCTATCTGAGGGCCTGTTCCTCATGTCGGAGAGCTTTCTTATGTAGCATCATTACCTAAGTCTGGTGTTGCAGATGTAAGAGCTGCTGACAGGCCGGCTTCCGTGGCTGGTAGCTAGCCTTCCGACATCTGCGGCATTGTGCCACCGATTGTCGCTGGTCCGTCTCCTGCTGGCGTTGAATTCGGGTACGGATACCCTCCGTGTCTTTATCTGGCCATGGACTTTTATATGATTTTAATCTCCTTATTTCTTGAAGGATGTCTATTTCATCGATCTGTAGGATTTTTTTCAGTATTTGTGTCCATTATCTCCACATAATTCTGGATTATTTCAGTAGCAAAAAGATGTGTATCGGATTTGGCGCTGTATAAGTTCCGGCAAAAGTTTGTTGCAATATCGATTATATCCTTGCGTTTGTGTGATGCTCTCCCCAGCTGTTTCAAACCCTCGATCCAGGCTCTATCTGTTCGAAGTTCCTTAATGGTCTTTTTCATACTCCCTTCTTGCTTGAGATGTTTTTCTATTATTAGTATTAGCCCTATGGATTTTGTAGTCAAATTTGATATATTTGCTCGTTAACTTATATATAGAGAGCTAAGCTCGTTTCTTTGGCTACGGGATTTATTTTTAGTTTTTTGTAGTTCTTGTCTTCTTTAAAAGCAATGGTGTCCTTTCTGATAAAACTTTATGATTCATTGTGGGTTGTCGTGTTGATTTTTTGGTTTCCAAGCTTTGCATTATAGCATGTATTAGTGAATCATAACAACTTTGTACGGTATCTATTTTAGTCCATTTTGACCGATGGTTTTGAAGACTATTTTTGTATTCTTTTATATTTTCGTAACTATTTAGAGTACGCAGCCCTAATCTAGGCAATCTGCAGCGTTGTATCAGTTTACGACAATCACGAGGCACCTCGTCAGCATAACGTGTGTACTGTATTATATTACCTGGTTCTGATATTTTACGGTGTGAGATCATTCCAGATTCAAACTTCGATTTAGAGTCACCTCTCTTAGTTGTAATAATTCATTGTAATAATTATTGTAAAATTAAATATATTTTAAATAAAGATTGCTATTTTTGCAACCTCTGGCTGGAACCCACATAATGGGCGCAGTCGGTAGGATCTTCTAAAGTAGAGTCAGTGAATCAAGAGTGACAAAGAAGATACAGAACCAGAAGACATTATTTCACCCTTCTACACCTCCTTATCTAAAGGAGAAGTTTAGTTTTGTAGGGCTTCCAGGAGAACCTCTACGCTCTTCAAGAAAATTCATTTTAAGGGTTCCAACTCACAATACTTCCTTTTTTAATAAATCTTTTACTGTCCAGTCTATCAAGCTCTGGAATGCCCTACCGTTGCGTATACGTGAAGCACAAACGATTGTTATGTTTAAGCGACTACTTAAAGAGCATTACTTGTCTCAGTCGTTTGAACACCGTTGGAATAAATTAAGTAATTATGTATCTATTGTATTTATCTGCTTTATATTATTGTTTGAGAATTTTTTTATGTATATATATATATATATATATATATATATATATATATATATATATATATATATATATGTATATATATTTATATTTACATATGTTTTACTTTAATTTTATTATATTTAAGCAATTTATATAATTTCATGTATTAGTTATTTTTATGTTATTTTATTGCATGTATTGTCTATAAATCGCTGTTATATTAAGTATATTTATATTGCACCACCTACCTAGTTCTCACTGTTCTAATCCTTACACCTTTGGTTGCCTGGAAGAGATCGCTATGTAGCGATAAGGCCGCCAAATTGTACTTACATAATATTATAATCTTTTTTGTGTTTTGTTAACTGTATATTTGTTTGTGGTGTACAATAAAAGTATATTCATTCATTCATTCATACAGAACCTACGGGAGCACCAGTCCAGAGGCAAATCCAGGTATTGATTCCGCAATAAGAAGTAATGCTGTAAGTGCTTGAATCTTTCAATCCTTACCCTTCCTTGTTCCATAATTAATAGTTTACTCTATCCTAATTTTATATACATATTTTATTGCATTTTATTTAGTTTTAACTGTGTTAGTTTAAAGCTACCAAAATTTTCCGTCCAGGGGGAACACGGAACGTTAGGTTAGATAGTAGTAGGACTTCTAAGCTTTACATTATAGACGAAAATAGAGGTGTAGAAACCGATAGTATGGCTCAATAAAAAGAGATTTATTTAATTTATAAGTCACTTAGAGGTTTGCCTGAGTTTGACGGTAACCCGTACATCCTTACGAGCTTTATTAATCTGTGCGACCAACTGGTAATAGCTCACGTAAGAAATGAGTCCGGATACGAATTTTTTAATTTATCTCTTTCAAACGGAATTTTAAATAAAATAATCGGGCCCGCGGCTAGGCTAATAAATTCAAACGGAATACTCGAAACCATCGGCATCAAAAGCGCTCTTATAAATAACTTCGCTGACCATCGCGACGAAACTGCATTATATAGCGACTTATCAATACAAACCAAAGGGTCCAGTACCCCGCAAGAATGTTAAGAGCGAGTCCAAAGCTTATTTAGTACTATAATGACGTATGTTACCCTACATGAAACGATGATGATACTACAGACATGTAATCCCCCATTGAAAGTCTTAATAGAAACCGGCGCTAATTAATCATTTATTAGTCCCGAAGCCGTAAGAAAATATTTTAGCCACATTCCACTGAATTATAACCCATTCCCGATCACTAGTTAATTTTCAGTTAATTAATATATTCTGACAATTTATATTCAGAAATTATACCCGCGCAGTCATCGAAGTTAGTTAGGTTGCCCATAAATTTAAAGGACGGTGAGGTAGTAATTGAAAATTAAACAATTTGCAACTGCATAATTATTCTGATTGTTTAACAAAAGTAATTATAATCGTGTTTGGGTTGAAATTACTAATAACAGCTCAAATGACGTAATTTTTTCAATGGACCGTCCCGTAGAAGCCGAAATATTTAATGTCGAGTGCCAGTTTACCGAAACGTTATCGGATCGCGCTAAAAATGTTTTATCCCGTCTTCGCACCAATCATCTTAATCCCGAAGAGCTAGCAAATCTACAACGACTATGCGCCTCATATGCCGACGTGTTTTACCTTGATGGTGAACCTTTAAAATTCACCAACAAGATCAAACATAGGATTAAAACACACGACGAAATTCCCGTACATACCAAGAAATACAGATATCCGTATGTCCGCTGACAAGAAATCCGGGACCAAATTAATAAGATGCTCGAGCAAAATATAATTAGACCGTCTGATTCTGCCTGGAGTTTTCCTATTTGGATTGTATCCAAAAAGGCGGACGCTTCCGGAAAAATAAAATGGCGTCTTGTCGAAGACTTCAGGAAGGTGAACGAAAAGACTGTCGACAACAAATACCCTATTCCTAATATAACCGATGTGCTAGATAAACTTGGCAAGTGTCAGTACTTTACCACGCTCGATTTAGCTAGTGGATTTTATCAGGTGAAGATGGATTCCGAGGATATTTACAAAACTGCTTGTAATGTAGAGAACGGGCATTATGAATTTCTTAGGATGCCAGTGCGTTTGAAAAATAATCAACCTTTCACAGGGTTATGGACAACGTATTAAAGAACCTGCAGAAAGAAATATGTTTAGTGTATGTCGATGACATAATTGTATTCAGTACATCCTTACAAGAACGTATGACTAACCTGGAAAAGGTATTCAAAAGGCTGCGGGAATCCAACTTCAAAATTCAGATGGATATCTCAGAGTTTTGAAGCTGGAAACCGAGTTTCTAGGCCATGTTTTTTGCAAAGACGGGGTTAAACCCAACCCAGACAAAATTAAAGCCATCGAGAAATACACACTACCAAAAATTACAACCAAAATTAAGCCTTTTTTAGGACTTCTAGGATACTATAGAAAATTTATACCGGACTTCGCACGTCTCACAAAACCACTCACTCATTGTCTTAAAAAGGGATCAAAGGTAACATTAGATCAAAATTACATTTACTGCTTTGAACTTTGTAAAACTATTTTAACAAATGATCCAATCCTACAGTATCCAGACTTCAGTAGAGATTTTATTTTGACAACCGATGCTTCAAACGTGGCGATTGGTGCAGTTTTATTACAGGGGAAAGTCGGTTTAGAAATACCCATTGCATACGCTTCCCGTAAACTTAACTCCAGTGAAATTAACTATAGCACGATAGAAAAGGAACTTTTAGCTATCGTATGGGCGACTAAGTATTTCCGTCCCTATTTATTCGTCCGTAAATTCAAAATTATTACGAACCATAAACCCTTACAATAGATCATGAACTTAAAAGAGCCCAATTTGCGTCTAAGCAGATGGCGTCTTAAGTTGAGCGAGTACGATTTTAGTGTCGTATATAAGCAAGGCAAGTGTAACACGAATGCGGACGCATTATTGCGAATCGAGCTCCACAATGACAACCTAAGGCTCATAGTAGACGAATTACTTTCCATTTTGCCTAATCCCTCCGAAGGGGTACGCACTTTGGATGAATCTAGGACTATAACGGCTACCGAAGTCGCAGAAGATTTCCGAACCATCACCGTTCATACAGATAAAGAAAACACCATCCTCGAATTTTCGATTTCTGACGAACCGCTAAATAAATTTACTAAGCAGATAAATTAAATAGGGGACATAAAAGCTAGACCAGTTGTCACTAAGTCATTCGACACACACACTCGCATTATTATTCAAATAGCTCAATAGAACATAGAGGAAGATGTCGTTAACGCTATTAAAGAATACGTCCATCCAAAAATTAAGACAGGATTACTTATCAATCCAACCTCTGCAATGTACACTGTCATACCAATTATAAAAAAAGACTTAAAAGTTCATCCCTTAACCTTTTACTAACTAAAAGTGAATTGGAAAACGTTAGAGAATACCTAAGACAGCAAGAAATCATTCATATATATCACGACATTAACGAGTGTTTCTTGGCTTTGTCCCGTAAATATTACTGGCCTAAAATGAGAGAGCATGTTACTAAATTTATTAATGACGCTACAGTATGCGGACAAGTTAAGCATGACTGCAATCCTGTTAAACAGAAATTCCAAATTGTACCACCAGCTTCTAAGCCAGACTTGAAAGTCTTAGTGACGGACCTGGTATATTACCCTTCAAATTAGGCTCAACTCGAATACTATCCCACTACCATGCATTTCTAAAATATGTAGATCTTCAAGAATTAGGAGACAAAGCAAATTCTGTTAAAACACAGTTAATTAGTATTACTCCAAACCTTAACAATATAACTAATTCCTTATTTCATCCTCATATTGATTATCTTAAAAATAAGCTTGAAAGCGTCACTATACAGTTGCAAAGGTTTAAAACGAACCGTGAGAAAAGAGGACTTGTAGATGGTCTCGGTTTTAAAAAGTATAACCTTATATAAGCAATAAAATCCATACGCAAAAACGAAAATAAAACGGAATTTAATATCGCGATCTTCATGGCTTTATCTATCGATTTGTAAAATTCATTGACCTCCTCCTCATCCGCTGACTCAGTAGGCACGTAAATTTGTATTATGCTTATGTTGTATCCGTGTATATTGAGATTCAATTATGCAACTCTTTCTGTAACTGCAGTAAAGCTTTCTACGTTAGGTTTTAGAGATATATTTATCAGAAAACCTTATAGCATAGAATGAAATCCTCGTATTCTTCTATTTTTCTGCCAAGGCATCTGACCTCTGAAATGCCAATAATATCATACTTCACCCCTACTAAGGCCTCCTGCAGTTCAATCAGTCGCTCGTATGAAGATAGGGACCTGACATTGTACGTTGTCACATAGAGCTTCTTATTACTATTTTTTGTTCAGTAATCGTGGGTATATTCCTTGGAGCAGGGTAGTGGTCATACTCTTCCACGGTGACTAACCGGGTTGGAATATGATCCGTGAATTTCTTTCTTTTCTTGCTCTTTCTATTTTTTTGAGAGGGGGGGGGGCTGATTGCTAATTGGTTTCATTTTTGTTATGGTTTCCTTAATTAGTTGAAGATATATTATTTACTAAATAGTTTTGAATGCCCGGCTTCACTATTCCTTCAGAACAATTGGGTAACGGTGTGGGCGTAGGTTTTAAAGGGGTTGTTTTATTTTTCTTATTAATTTGTATTCTAAGAGGTGGGTGAAAATGGCTAGCTGGCTTTTCTTGAGGGGAAACAGAAAGGAATCTTTTTTTGTTGTTTTTCGGGGTAGGAACATCTTCTGGATTCCTTAATATGACTAATTTGTCATATTTAATCATTACTTTATTTCCTTTCTCTCATTCTATTTTTGGTTGTTCTTGCAGCTCTCTTCTTTTTTTGGAAACATGTTGGGGGTAATCTTCTTTTATATAATACTTAGTATCCTTCAGTAACATTTTTTGTTTGAAGATTTCAATTTTTTCCCCATAATTGCGAGTGATAATACTACCGGGCAAGGATCATCAGATTTTTTTCCAATTCTCCTTAGTTCTTGGATTTTCATATGTGATATAAGTATTGATAGATGTTTAGATATGAAATCAATAACGATATTTTCCAAGTCCGAGTAGCGTTGCTCTTGTTTTTTTCCACAGCACTTTTACAATCCCATGTAAATTGAGATGAACACTAAACTTTGAATTTTGTTTATAGGTTTAATTCACGTTATTTGCTTTATTAACATAATAAAAATACGGAGCCGATGTTAACAGTTGCACAGAAGCGCCCTCTCTCCCCGAGCTTATCGACTATCTCGATATCCATGTTTAAATTATATTTTTAATTAACTGAGTCTGTAACTGTGAGAAGTCATTGGGATTTCGCCGGTGCAAGTCCAACATAACCAGTCCTTGTCCCCGCGAGGCAGATATACGAAGGCATTTCTCCATGGTAAAAAAAGGCCCGTAGGCGGATACGTTGTCATGCCTGAGGACTAAAATGGAATACCTCATTTCCAGTAACAAGGATCTCCGTTTCTCTGCACTCAACATACGATATTTCAGTATTAATCCGCTATCGCCTTACGCTGGTATTCTGTGAGTGTGTGGTCCTTCACAGATCGAGCCAAAACATACGTGCTACAATCATAATAATCGCAGCGTATCTACAAGCGTATACCTTCGCTCTTTTTTTCATTTATTATCAGGCCCAAACTTAGAGATTCAAGCTGTAAAACGAAACTTTCATGGAAAAACCACGATGAATTTTTGTCTATTTATCTGTCTGTCACAAAAGAATAATTTGTTTGAAATTTTGTACACGGTTAATTCTAAAAGGCAGTCACAAAACAGATGGTCAGTTAAAATTAATTCAAAAAAAGGGTCGAAGTCACATTCTAACTCATGATAAATGGATGCTGTAGCCTATTAATTCCTACTTAAAACATAAATAATTAAAATGCACATGCGTTTTCACTTCTGATAACTAACAAGGCATATCATGTGTCCATTAAAAAGGATCTTCGGTTTTCCAGCCGCTAAAAGATAATAAAAATACATTAGCTTCTCAGTATACTAACGATTAAATGTATGTTTACAAAAAATGTAGCTTCAATAAAAAAAAATTGTACGTTCTGTAAGCACTAAAGATAACCACAAGCATCACTAGCTAAAGGATTCCACAGAGTAAATAGCTTTTAATTGTCTTCCAAAACACAGATAAACTTAATTATGTGGCAATGTTTTCACGCTTTTACAATAAATCTTCCAGAAAATATGCAGATTTCTCTATTAACATTTATGTATTTATTAGTTATTTAATATATAACAGAACGCGAGAAACCCGGGTTCGATCCCCACAGGCACCAATGAAATTATTAATTGCAATTTTACGTGCTGATATACCACGTGCTCGGCGGTGAAAGAAAACATCGTGAGGAAACCTGCATGTCTGAGGTATAAGAAAAAATATTTCGAAGACATGTGAAGTTCGCTAACACGCATTGGGGCAGCGCGGCGGACACTTCCTTGCCCAAAAATCCTCTCAGAAATGAGGGGAGCCCTGTGCCCAGCAGTGGGACGTATATAGGCTGTAACTTTACTTTTAGCTATTTAAAAAGGGTTATTATTATATTAGACAATACATGATTGATAGTTATCCCGGGTGGTTAACAATCCTTTTTTTTCATATAATTTCATAAGTGGTAGAGGCTAGCTGCATCTATATCACAATCGTAGCTCAAATGTATCAGTTTCTCCGGGTAAAACTGTGCTCTCACAGAATACCGTCATAAAATAGTAGCTTAATGCTACTGTGTTTCGTACGGTGAGTGTGGACAAACAGAGACATTTTTTACTGGAAACCAAGCATTCCATCTTGGTTTTAAAGGATATCTAATAACACACCTACATTCCGATTCTTAATCGAGGATGGATGTAAGTATCCATAGGTCACAGTATCCACTTACCATTAGTAGGATTGTGTGCTTGCTTGTCACCCTAAGTCTAAAAAATCGTTGTAAGTTTTTTGGTAGTTCTTCCTAAGTCTGTCCTGCGAAGCGGCAGCTATTTATTATAAAACAGTGGTAAAACCATTGTTTCCGAATAAGTTCCATTTCGATTCCTACTAGAGGGTGTAAATCACACCATCTCTTTACCTTAAGATTGACTTACTCATTGGTCTAGCAGTCGTAAACGCGACCTCTGATGATTTAGTCCTGGGATTTAAACCCGGCAGGATTGGACCAAAATCAGTTATTAAGTTTTTCTCAATAACTGATTTCAGTAGCCACCTCGATTTGTAACGAATTTGACAGTGTTTCACATCCGGATCCGGACGGAGCACGCATAGCCGTTGACCCCTCATCTTATTCCTTTCCGGTCGCCTCGGTTTACCGTCCGGTTGCAATATGAAAGTGAGGGAATAGAGAGTGCACCTGTGTTTGCGGATACAGTGTTACTCTATAATTCTGACTTGCCCAGATGGCTACATTCCGTTGAATCTTTGCTGCCATCATCGAGTATTCGGTTTAAAGAATATTATTACAATTAATTTATACTTTATATTAAAAGAAAATATACTATCTTCTATTCTACTTTAGTGTCACCCAAAAAACATAGTAGCAACTTACTATGGTCTTTGGACTTTTGCTTATTTTTTTATTATTTTTGAAGTGAAAACTTCTTTAGCAGCGTTGTACACTTTTTTGTAATGGGTAAAATATTTTACACTCGCGTCAGGACACGTGACTTCATCGAAAATTCGTAAGACGGACGGCGTAGGAGAGAAAGTATCCTCCTCTCTTTCTACGGCGAGGCGAAAATGTGACAACAGCGCCTGCTGTTTCAGCAGCGCTGGTATACATTTTCTGTTCTGTTTAAGCGGCGCAGGGCGCTTGCGCGAATGTAATTATGTAATAAATTATAAATTTTCATTTTTGTGTACGATAGCGAAATAAATAAATATTGTATGTTACCACATAAATGATAGTACTTTTATACCGATAATTAAAGCAATTCGGGCAAAATTATTCCCTCATCCATTCCGAAATATCAAAAATGCACAACGTTAATATTCAAGTTCAACTTCTGCTGGAACTCCCGGAGTGCAACCCGTCATTTTTTATTGTGTGCGAGCAGCTATGCAGGTCTAGGGAAAGAGATATATGGCTATAGTTTACTGCTTAGCTCTTTGTCTTCAATGAATAGAAGGGGTTGCTTCGCTGTGAGCAATTTCACCCCTTCAGGGCGGAGTACATAGTTTCCTCAGGTCTGCAATCAGTTAGGATGTGTAGAGGCGTTTTTTCCAACACATCCTTGACACACAACAGAACCAACACATCCTTGAGTTGCTTAGTCCCAGGATGGACATGAGCTTTTTACGACAACATTGTCCAGTTAAGGCTCTTGCCAGAATGCGCAATTTATTTTTACTTAATCCCAGGGCTTCTGAAGCGAATTTACGACCAAAAGCCCGGATTAAGGTTTTGAACTTTTCCTTTGTAAATTTTGTTTAATTCATGAAATTTTTTTTAAAAAAATCGTTTGAAATATAACACCTGTCCGGAGGTAACAGGTAATGAAATAATTTGCCTCATTCTGGCAAATTATTTCACTACCTTGCTTTAGCTTTGCTTGCCTTAACTTAATATACCCTAAATATACAACATTATATACGTATTGCCCTTATGGTTGTCTGCGAGAGAATGTCCTATGATATAAGTCAGCCATATGTACTATTTTGTGCATGGAAACGTAAATATATAAATAAATAGTAGCCGTGGAAACACTGCTACAACATCACGCTTAGTCTCCGAATTTTCGTTGCTGCAACCCGATGTATTCGTGTAATGAAAAAGATGGCGGTTTTTAATACCCGTGCCGCGGAACGAAACCATGCCACGTAAATTCGTTGTTATGCGCTTAATATCCCTCCGGTTGTATCCAATTACCATCTCATCGGACTATGAGTGTAAGGAAATAGAGAGTGCACCTGTGCTTGCGCATAACCTTGGACACTATAATCCTGTCTGGTGCAGTTGGCTGGCTAGTCTCCGTTGAATCTAGCTGCTACGACTGAAATTCGGTCTGTGAATCATTGTATTACATTTTACTTAGCAGTTGATAGTTATTATAGTGGATGAATTTCGATCGTACTTAGACCACACTATTTATTCAATACAGCATATCAAAGTCCCATATTGAACATATACCTCTCCTATTAAATAGATCAATAGTGTTGCGCGCCTACGTTGACGTGGTGTACCCGGCACTAGCGCCATCTAGTGTCGGGGACGAGAGCGAGGAGGGCTTCTAGAAAATGTTAATCTGGACTTTCGACCAACAGCGCCATCTAGTATCGAACAGAAGAATCAAGCTTTATGGAAGTCTCACACTCGAACTTTCTGCGCCTGGTCGGTTGGTACGCGTATTTACTTGAATATTCTGGACGTTTCGGTGAAAAATGTATATTTAAAGGCGCTGCAAGCCGCGGTCGGGGCGGTATTGAATTTGGCGAGACAAGCAAAGCTCCGGAGCGAAATAAAGTGGATCAGTGTGATTAATTATTAGTGTATTTTAAGTTTTAATTAGTGTAAAATGACTTGAAGTGTTAATTTTGGTAACAACTAAGACGGATTTAGCGACGTCCCACTCGTTAAAATCCATCAAGCGGCTACAGAGCGTGCCAGAGGAATAGACATACATACATACATACCTACATCCGAAGAACATTACTCTCCATCTGAGACAGTCGGGTTAAATGCTGTATTTACTCATTTGATTATTGTAGTTGATATTACTGATGTACCCTTTCCTGCCATTTGCCGTCGTTAACCTTACTCCAGTTTAGTCTGAACACCTTCAATTCACTATTTGTTTGCCTTCATGATCTGACGCGACATTCTGGCCTACTTTTTCCTCGAGTTTGAAAATTGATTCTCCTTACCACTTAATCCATTTCACAATTGGTAAGCTATTGCATAGCTTCTATCGCAGGCCTTGAGCGCGGGGACCGAATCCAGAAATTTATACCGTAACGAAAAAACCTCACGCTCCCCACTCCGACGGGCACGGAGGTGTGGCTTGAAGGCCGTGCATTGTCTAACGTCGTTTCTTTTCGGCAGTCTTCGACACGGTGTTTGTGTGCGTGCAACTAGACGTATTGTACGACTCTACAAAGCTCGCACGAATTGAGACGAGCTGCTCCGAAATCGGACGAATACATAAGCAGCTGTTTATGAGAAAGTATATAGGTGTATAGCTATTTATGTACAACAGTGAATAGCTGTACTTGTAAAATTTGTGTATAAAGTGTTTTGAATATGAATGAACAAAGTGCATTTATTATTTACTTATTTATTTAATAAAAGAAAAAAAATATGTTTTCTTATCGGTCACCACGCTCAAAAAGTGTAACTTGAATTAATATCAAAGAAAAAGAAATACTGCATAAATAAAATAAATAAATAATTATAATTGCATAAGTTAATACAAAATGCTATGCAATAGCTTTACCGCGGCAGTCCCCGAGTGCCACACGTCTTTTTTTTAAATAAAATGAAATAAACCATCCAACCACCATGGAAGAGAATCCATCACGTAAGTGGCGTGAGAGAAGACTATTGGATATGCCAGAAATATCTTGTGACTTCCGCTTGGTGCCGGTATTACTATCTTGTATACGCCATATGTATTTTGTTATATAGTGGGGGAGGCAAACGATAGTGTGGTGACGGGGAACAAAGTCAGGGCAGCAGGTCATAGGCGCAAGACATTTTTATATAATACTTGGAAAAGAAACATGCGGCTCACACGATGGTGAATACCAACTGCAATACCAAGGGAGTTGCATGCATTGCTAGCTTGGGTCAATTTTGTAACGACGTAGGTAGATATGATCATTATAGCTCAGGAACTAAGCGCTAGCCTATTTTTGCTGTTAGGCTGTTAGAGAGTGATCTTTTCCTGAACTATAAATTTGTACAGAATGAAACTAGTTATACAGATTTTATCGCGTTTTATTTTAACTTTTTCTGTTTTAGGGACTTTGCTGCACCAACATTAGTACCACTTTAAATCCAAACCAAGCATACTAGACAAAGACTTCAGGATACTGTAAGTTCGATCTGCGTAGATACTTACTTTACTTATCTTCACGCACGATCCCTAACGGGGTAGCCAGAGAGAACAGATCGCCAAGTGTCACGATCCTTACATACCTCTTTCGCTTCTTTCAGGTTCATTAACTTCTTCATACATGCACGTCTAGGTATCCGAGTACTCTTGATCCTCCCCTCTTCGAGCAATTTGCTCACATGGTCTTCGAAAGTTAGTCTCGGTCTACCTCGACACCTTTTAATATTTACTTTCGCTCTATATATTTTCTTCACCATTCGGTCTTCACTCATTCGTTCAACGTGTCCAAACCATTGGAGTACGCCCCTATTAATTTTTGTGATAAGGTCATCTTTCAATCCTGCCATATTGCGAATCTCTTCGTTTCGCTTTCGGTCGGCTATGGTAACGCCACACATTTTACGAAGAGATCGCATCTCCACTGCATTCAACTTGCTTTTATGCTTCTTCTGGCATACCCAGGTTTCGCTGCCATATAACAAAGTCGGTACCAACACTGCGTTATGTATTGCAAGGCGTGCACTCTTCACCACGCCTTGCCTTTTTATTAATGCATTCAGGGCACCATTGACTTTGTTTCCGGCAGCGACACGCCTATCCACATCTAAATCACATCTTCCATCCCGGCTGAAAGCACTCGCTTTCATCTCTAGCACTGCGTAGATGAGACCAAAAATAAATAATTTAAAGTTGAAGGTAGCCTTTGTTAACTTTGACATTAGGACGTCAAACACCCGTCATCAGTCCTCAGACCAGGGTACTGTGAAGTGTCCAAAATATCGGCAATAAAAAAAAGTTCAAATTAAACATGATAAAATTCGTAAAGTTAGTTCCATTCTATGTGTAGCATTCGCGTAAAGGTAGGAAATCATTATTTTATTTTAATAAAAGACTGAATGAACTAGAGCCGAGGTATCTCAGTGGTTAACGCTCGCTGTAAATATAACAGAACGCGAGTAACCCGGGTTCGATCCCCGCCGGCACCAATGAAATTGTTAATTGCAATTTTAAGTGCTGATTTACCACGTGCTCGGCGGTGAAGGAAAATATCGTGAGGAAACCTGCATGTCTGAGGAATAAGAAAAAAAAATATTTCGAAGACATGTGAAGTTCGTCAACACGCATTTGGGCAGCGCGGCGGACACTTCCTTGCCCTAAACCCTCTCAGAAATGAGGGGAGGCCTGAGCCCAGCAGTGGGACGTATATAGGCTTTAACTTTACTTTACTTTACTTTAAACGACTGAATACCAAAACATTTTTGTAATAAGTATGAATTTTATTCTTGTTGCTTTTTTATGGAAATCCAATCGTGTTGTATTACACATTACTGAAGCAATCAATTACGTTGTTAAAAGTCTTATATTTTACATTGATACCTCCATTGGGGCAGTTACTTTCGGGAGCGTGACCCGATTTAACGCATAGCTTGACACGCTCACTTCCTCCTATCCGTCGACATGCTCACTGCGGAACATTTTATGTTGTATACTGTTTGGAAAACTTGTGGTTTTAAATTATTTTTATATGCCAAAACTTGTAAAAAATTACAATCGTGTATGAAATGGACTAAAATACTATTTCATTTATTGTATAAATACTTTCATCATCATCATCATCATTCATCATTACAGCCCTTCACAAGTCCACTGCTGAACATAGGCCTCCCCCAAGTAATGCCACAAAGCACGGTCCTGAGCCCTACGCCTACCGGTACGAGGCTGCCACTCGAGAACCTTACTTCCTCATCGGTTTTCGGTAGTATAAATACTTATAAGACAATAAAGATTATGTATGATATATCATTCATACATTATGTATGAATATATCATTCATACATTATGTATGAATATATCATACATAATTTTTAACACTTAATTTAAATTATATATCACACTTAATTGTTATATTCCTTTCATTTTTATATGACAACATTTATTGTAATTAATAATCGTTCAATTTTGTATAAGGGTTTGTATACCGTTTAGCAAACAGACATTACTGAGTAACATGTAACATGTCTCACTCTCCATCAAAGTGCAATTGCACCCCCATAGAAAGGGTAACAAACACTAAATACCTGGGAGTCACAATAGATGAAAATCTGACATGGAGTCTACACATTTCGAATACTGCCAAAAGAATAAAAAAAACTATTATTTATTTTCAGACAACTAAGAACAATAGCTAACCAACAACTTTTAATCCAGACCTATAATGCTCTATGCCACTGTTTGATAAATTACTGCATTTGTTCTTGGGGTGGTGCATGTGTGACGGCTCAATATTATTATTAATAATTAAATTCAATATAAAGGGGCGTCAAAAATAGTTTTAAAACATATATATTAAGCAATAAAGTTAAATTAATAAACATAAAGTTAATATATTTCAGACATTATCCCAATAACATAGCAAATTAAAGGCAAAATTATTGTTTCTCGTAATAAGTAAATTTATTATAAAACTTGTAAAAATATTTAAAATAAGATAAATAATAGAAATACAAGTCAAAAAATATTATAAAATTAAGTTAAATAACGTTTATAAGATAATTAGAAAATTTGTTAAAAATTGTTTAAGTCATGGAAGGTGTTCGTGTATAAAAGAAAATTTTTCTAAGTTGTGGAAGGAGTTCACGTATAGATGAAATTTTCTAAGTTGTTGAAGGAGTTCATGTATTAAAGAAAATTTTCCTAAGTTATGGAAGGTGTTCACGTATAGACGTCTTGTATGGATGAGGTGCCGGAGATACATACCCGCAGTTGTACATATATATGGGGTGGTCGGGAGCCCGACTGCCTGAAGTACTGTAGCACAATGACTAGTCCTATATTAGGGACTTATGATATTAAACTCAATGACACAAAAGCAATACTATAGAAGGTCTCCATGATGAATTTGCAATACAATAGTAGGGTCGTGGGTTCGAACCCTATATATGAATGACTTATGAAAGTAAGGTCTATGATTCAAAAGCAATACTATAGAAGGTCTCTGTGATTAATATGCATTACAATAGTAGGGTCGTGGGTTCGAACCCTATATATGAATGACTTATGAAAGTAAGGTCTATGATTCAAAAGCAATACTATAGAAGGTCTCTGTGATTAATATGCATTACAATAGTAGGGTCGTGGGTTCGAATCCTATATATACATGACTTATGAAAGTAAGGTCTATGATACAAAAGCAATATTATAGGAGGTCTCCTTGATGCATAAGCATTGTATGGGGTGGTCGGGTGACTGACTGCTCCTAGTACTGTAGCAAAATGACTAGTCCTTATTAGGGACTTGAAAAGGAATATTATGGTGGCGTGTGTGCTGCTTCACGAGCAATTGGTCCGAGGTAAACTTGGACTCGCTAACCGATGTGTCCTAGACATATCATCTTAGTGCCGGTGGTAAGCGGGTTTGTTGTAGCAATACGGCTTTCCCGTGGACATCGCACACCCATACCGTTTGTGGGCGGCGTAGTAGTGCATAGCGATGCGTCGTCTATATTTCGGATTGGGATGATGAGTGTGTTTGGTAGCACTTTTAAGTGTAACGGACATACTCAACTTCATGTCTTAGTGCATTAGCGCTATGATACGTGAAGTTTTGTCCACTGGCGTCTTAGTAGCGTGCTACTATGATACGTTGGTGCAGTTTTATATAACAACAATACTAACTTTGTTGCCAAAGTCGATAGGAGTCATGTTGGTGTGTTGTGAGGGTGCGCCGCCCGTATGATAGTTGCATTGATGCTTACTGCTACTTGCGGTATTGCGTCTTGTGATGGAACTGCGGGTGTGCTGCGCCTGATTCGACGCTCTCTTGTGGTTCTGGTCGATGGAGGTATACAATTAACATCTTAGTGTCGGTGGTAAGCGGGTTTGTTGTAGCAATACGGCTTTCCCGTGGACATCGCACACCCATACCGTTTGTGGGCGGTGTAGTAGCGCATAGCGATGTGTCGTCTATCTTTCGGATGGGGATGATGAGTGTGTTTGGTAGCACTTTTAAGTGTAACAGGCATACTCAGCTTCATGTCTTAGTGCATTAGCGCTATGATACGTGAAGTTTTGTCCACTGGCGTCTTAGTAGCGTGCTACTATGATACGTTGGTGCAGTTTTATATAACAACAATACTAACTTTGTGGCCAAAGTCGATAGGAGTCATGTGGGTGTGTTGTGAGGGTGCGCCGCCCGTATGATAGTTGCATTGATGCTTACTGCTACTTGCGGTATTGCGTCTTGTGATGGATCTGCGGGTGTGCTGCGCCTGATTCGACGCATTCCTGTTGTTCTGGTCGATGGAGGTATACAATTAACATCTTAGTGTCGGTGGTAAGCGGGTTTGTTGTAGCAATACGGCTTTCCCGTGGACATCGCACACCCATACCGTTTGTGGGCGGCGTCGTAGCGCATAGCGATGTGTCGTCTATCTTTCGGATGGGGATGATGAGTGTGTTTGGTAGCACTTTTAAGTGTAACAGGCATACTCAGCTTCATGTCTTAGTGCATTAGCGCTATGATACGTGGAGTTTTGTTCATTGACGTCTTAGTAGCGTGCTACTATGATACGTTGGTGATATTTTTTATATAACAACAATACCAACTTTGTTACCAAAGTCGATAGGGATCATATTGGGTGTGTTGTGAGGGGGCGCCATCCGTATGATAGTTGCATTGATGCTTACTGCTACTGGCGGTATTGCGTCTTGTGATGGATCTACGGGTGTGCTGCGCCTGATTCGACGCTCTCTGTGGTTCTGGTCGATGGAGGTATACGGGTGGTGATGTCTGCTGGGATGTATGGGGGACTTTGGGATGGTGTAAGCCCGACGATAGTCGTATTGATGCTTGTTGCGTTCTGCAGCATTGCGTCTCTGCGATGGTTGTTAGGTGGGACGCTATTCTCAATGGCGCTCTCTGCGTCTTGGTTTGACTCACACCTAAGTAGCTTTGCCCAAGTCGGGTCCCTTCATTGCGGGGCTGCAGACTGTCTGCCCTCCACGATGTTTTATATAACAACATAATATTATATCTCTGTAACTTTCCCACCTTTGAATGATTGAAGGCAACTTGTTGGTGGGTGAGACAAACATGATCGAAAATGCATTTACTCAACGTCAGTGACACAAACCCTTTCTGATGGCGAATTATTACTCTTATCTTATAACTGCCTTTTGGCTATATCTGCCGTTGTATTGGTTGGTGGAGCATATGTGTCGACCTCATGCGGGTGGTAGCTGGCGGGAGGATCTGAGGAGACTCTCAAGGCTGCGGCCGAAAGCCGCACAACGTGGGACCCTATTCCCTTGAGGTGAGCGGTAGACTCATGACACGCTCTGCGGCTAGTAGCCGTGCTGATCATGCAATTGGTGGTGATGCCATACACTTACATCACGTCTGCAGGAGCGGCGGTCTGGCAGGTGGTGGCGCTCACGGAGGGTTTACGGCCAGTGTGCCTAATTGCCTAAACCGTGTGACGTACATTCACTGTGGCTGGATTCGTTCGTATTCTGTATGGCGTTTACACGCATTGACATGCGCGACTTCGGTCGATGTTTGTGCTTACGCACTAACAAGGGGCCAAGCCTCTTTTACTGGTTCGCCAGTTATTTTGCTGTGGACTACGGTCCAGTTCCCGAATTAGCGTTCCCTCCGGGGGGAGTGCATCAAAATGGTTGGCACTCACCGTGCACGGCGTGTGTGGGGCCGTGTACCTCCCCTACATTTTTTTAAATAAATGTAGGAGAGCGAAGCCCTTGTATCGGGCATTTTTGTATAAATATATTGTGAGCCTTTTCCAAGCGGGAAAGGATAAATAATAATAAATTAATAATGTCAACCTGATACAAGTGAAATAAAGACGTTTTATGTTCTTAACCTTTTTCGAGCCCTGTCTTCGTGAACGGGGTTCACTTAGCTTATAAGGCACTACCAACAGCTTTCAATTGCTCTAGTGAATATTCATTCTTCCAAACGACACCTAAAAAAACTAAGTTACTAAACAAACACAACGTAAATAAGGGTCCTAACTAAGTCGATCACGCCAAAATATTAAAAACGGCCTATTAATGAACCTTTTGAAAGATCATTTAGGAAGATCAAAACATATTTTATTAATCCTGGTCTCATATATATATAATGTTATTGAAAAGGGGATATTTTTAATATTATAAAATATTTTTATACAGTAGAGGGGGGGGGGGATCGTTACACATGCAAAACACATTTAATGAAAATAGAGCGAGCGCAAAGAGCTGTTCTAAAAGTGATGCTTGCTTTACCTTACCGCTACCCCACCAACTTGCTTTATAAAAAAACAGGGGTTCTGTCTGTTCGGAAAACTTTCGTGTATCAATGCATCAGACGGTATCACCGTTTAAATATACCACACACATATGTCACGAACAAAAGAACCGCAAAGTACCCTGCCCCTAACAGGAAATGCTCGGTAGCAAGAAAGCATTACGAATATCTTGCGCCTCGGCTTTATAATACATTCAACAAAACAAAAGTTATACAGAAGCTAAGCAACTTTAAATTAAAAATCGTTTTGCTTGATTGGCTAAAGGAATTGGATTACTATGCTTGCGAGAGACTTCTTGGAGTCAATTTATAAACTAATAGGTCATGTTTGCACACACACACACACACACACACACACACACACACACACGCGCGCGCGCGCGCGCACAAACACACGCGCGCGCACAAACACACGCGCGCGCACGCGCACACACACATATTATTATTATTATTATAACGTACACGAAGTAAGATCACGTAATTGGCTAATATTGAAGCTTTATATTAACTAAAAGTGTCAATGATTGTGATGATACATTTTCCGAAGCACCCAATGCTTAGTAGAAATGACGCGGATAGACGCGGTCGGTTGGACGAAAGCCAGTGCCGTTCAAAATGTTAAGGACGTTTGGTGTGATGTTGCAGCAATTTAGTAACTGAAGCGGTCGTGTTAACTTCAGTATTCGAACTATGATTTAAGGACGATTTTAGTATTAAACTCTGCATTGTGTAAAGTTTATTCTTGTTAATTTGATATAGTTGCACCATGGATGTATCTATTTTACTACGTAAAACAAATGTGTTGTATTCGCGTAAATTTCTTATATTTACGTAAGTTCATTATACATTAAATATGTTATTTGTAGCAGTATCAATATTTTTATATAACTGCCTTAACGTAGTGTTAAGAGAACATAAATTTTCATTAATGATACTACAGGCGAACGTATATGGACTGGAAATGTGACGTATTTCTAAATTTAAAAAAATGAAGAAAATTACATATTTTATCTCAGCTAACCGAGTAATACAACTTCTTAAGCAAAGCAATTACCAGAGAGGTGTCATCATTTGTATAAAAATCAACCGGTTGTATTTTTAGGTATTAACTAAAATCAGTAAGTTAAATCCAGTCTAAGCGTAGTTTACATTAGTTAGATTATATTATGGATATTTAATACCGATATGATATTAAATATGGATAAGATATATGTTACGATACGATTATACACATACTTACAATAGATACATTTTTTTGCATTTGCCTTATGCTGCAGCACGCATGGGACAACTCAACCGGGGAAAGATCACACTCTCACAGAATACCAGCGTGAAATAGTATTTAACTGCTGCTGGGTTTCTTCTGTTGAGTGTAAAGAACCTAAGACCCTTTGTAATGACAACGAGGCGTTACATTTTGGCCCATAGTTTAATTCCATAAAAGATAAATCTTATCTAACGGCAATTCCTGGGAAGATGTTGGAAAAACCGCTGAGCATGCCTTGAAGCTAGTAACACAGTATCTGTCTTCTAATCTCCTCACACTAAATATTAATAAAACTAAATTTATAACTTATTCATTAAAAAAAATACACAACCTGGGTTAAACGCCTATGAAATTAAAATACACACATGCAGTTCCAAAAATCGGTCACATGCATGCTCGTGTAAATCAATAGAGAGAGTAGATAATATTAAATAATGTGGACAACATTGACAGTAACGTAAATTAGAGTACTCATTTTTTTATAGCATAGGGTGACAAACGAGCTCACAGTCCACCTGGACAGTATTTCATGCCGGCACACCGCCTGCAACTTTACAAGGCGCAGGTTCGGCCGCACATGGAATACTGTTCCCATCTCTGGGCTGGGGCTCCCCAGTACCAGCTCCTTCCACTTGACCGCATCCAGCGCAGAGCGGCTCGAATCGTCGACGACCGAGTGCTTTCCGATCGGCTCGATTCACTGGCGTTGCGAAGAGATGTTGCATCTCTTTGCGTATTTTATCGCATCTATCACGGGGAGTGCTCTGAGGAATTGTTCGGATTAATCCCAGCCGCCAAATTTCGTGAACGCACGACACGGCAAACGTCCCAATACCATCCACACCATCTGGATGCTTGGCGGTCCACCACTGTACGTTTCACAAGGAGTTTTCTTCCACGTACAACCTCTCTGTGGAATAGTTTATCATCGGCGATTTTTCCGGACCGATACGACCTGGGGACCTTCAAGAAAATAGCTTACTCCTTTCTAAAGGGCCGGCAACGCACCCGCAATTCTCCTGGTGTTGCGGTTGATCATGGGCGGCGGTAGTCACTTAACATCAGGTGAGCCGCATGCTCGTTTGCCCCCTCTTCTATAAAAAAAAAAAAAAAAAAAAAAACCTGATGGTAAGTGCTTGCTGTGGCCCAAAGAAATCTACATCTATACTCGATTACGAATCAAAATGCAGATGCGTTGTCCCCGTGAGGACTAAGATGGAATGCCTCGTTTCCAGTAAAAAGGGTCTCCGGTTCTCTGCACTCACCATACGAAATACAGCAGCATTAAGCTACTATTTCACGCTGGTATTCTGTGAGAGCGTGGTCCTTCCCCGGTCGAGCCGACCCATTCGTGCTACAACTATACTACCAATATAACTGGGGCATGGCTCTACCACGTATAAAATACTCATGTTGCACAACTTACTAGTCGTATCAGAAAACTCATATACATTTTTAAAACTTTAAGGCAAGTGGCTGATAAACACATAATAAATATGGTTGTTCCGTACTGGAACCGTATTTTTTAAATTAATATTTATTTGTACATATAGTTATATTCTTATAAATTTTCGAGTGGCAACAATTACTAAATTGATAGGGATTTATGGAATTCTTGGTCTGGTAACAATCCCTTTTAACGCTAGAAGCTTGCTTGCGTCTGATTGGCCGAACGGCTGAGTCGCTTGCGCGCCGTACGCCGAAGCATCATGAACATTGCTCCTTCGAACAATTATTGTGTGTGTCCCTTTTAAATTACAACGAGTACTAAACAATTCCCGAAGATACTGTGCAAGTGACCTGTGGAATATTCTATTCGGAGAGATAGGGTTATATCCCTTCGAGTCACCTAATCAGCCAGCCATCTCGCCGAGCCCCAGCAGCGTGAGGCAGTGGAAGGCGAAAACCGGTGAGTTACCAGACCCTTAGCTTTCTCCATAACATAATATTTTTTGATCATTCGAGCCGCATTTTTCTTTATTGTTCGGGTTTGTTGTCACTCGTTAATTACATTAATTTCATATTTCATTTCGTTACCTGTTTACGATACAACATGGCGGAATCATCGTTGCATTCCCACGACATTTTCGAACGCGATATCGTTTTAGAGGAGATAAAGCATACTTTAGAAATTGTAGATTCTAACAGAGATGAATTTATTGCGCGTTCAAAAGATATCGTTTCCCAACAACGTAAATTTAGTAAAATTCAATCAAAGATAGAAAAATCTTATTTGAAACTAAAGAATTTTGACAAAGAGGAACAGTTAGCCATTCGTAAACAGTTTAACAACTATTACTATGCAATTATTTCCCATGTAAACAAGATAAAAGGTTTAGAAGAGGAGAATAGGCGCACAAGTCGCATGAGTCATGAAAGTACTATTAGAGAATTTCATCAACCTCAAATATGTACGCTTAACAAGTTACCCACTTTGCCATTACCGTCATTTTCCGGCGATTCAACCGATTGGCGATCGTATTTTGATTTATTCAGTGCGTTGGTACACAACAATGATGCTTACACGAATGCAGAAAAATTTAGGTACTTATTGTTGACCTAGAAAAATGAACCATACAATCTAATTAAGTCGATTCCTGTCTCCGACGACAATTATCAAATGGCATGGCTCACTTTAATCACACGTTACGACAATAAGCGTTCAATTGCGTCTAAACATATTGATCGTATTTTGGATATTGAATGTTGTTCTGAAAAGTCGATTATCTTCTGAATATCTACCAAGAAAATATAAGGGCATTAGAAGCTATGGGGTTTCCTGTAGTGGAATGGAATTTTTTATTGTTCAGTATTTTATTACGTAAAATACCAATTAGCATTCGGAAACGTTTTGAATTATCTTTAAGTAAGCCATCAGATATTCCACAAGTAGACAATCTCATAAAATTCATTGAGCGGGAAGTTTCGGCTTGTGAGTTTTCCGAATGTGGGCAGTTAAGAAAAACTTATGCGTCATCGAATACTACGAGAATGCGCGTTGACGGCGGCGACAGCAAGGCGCGTCGAGTACTCGCGACCAAGGTGAATTCGACGAACTGTTCAAACGATTCTCGCACGTGCGGGCAAGGAAATAAGGTTAAGCATTGCATGAATTGTGAAGCTCAACATTCGTTGACTAAATGTCCTGAATTTTTAAACTTGTCTCCTAGAGATAGGTACACCTTTCTCAAGGGTAAAAATGTTTGTTTTAATTGCCTGAATTTGGGCACGATGTTAAAAATTGCAAGTCCATTTATGTTTGTCGTGCGTGTCATAGGCGTCATCATAGTTTGATTCATTTTGAATCTCAAGCGTTACCGGTAATTGTAGAGGATAGTAGTTCTACTTCACTCTCTTCCGCGGATCACGTAGTCGAGCGAGAATCAGATGATACTCGGGTAGCAATGACAACGTCGATGAATTCTACGCCTTATTCTGATGCGCGCGCGCTGTCCCATGCGCACTCGATGTGTGCTAAAACTGTACTCTTATCTACGGCGCTCGTCGATGTTTACATAAACAAACAAAAGCGGTCTACGATCCGATGTATAATCGACACGGGTAGCCAGGCTTCATTTATAACTGAATCGTGTACAAATCAGTTAGGTTTAAAACGACGAAGTGCCCGTATACCTGTATTAGGTATTGGGGAAAATAAGCCAGTTCACCCTAGGGGTGTAGTTACAGTATGCATAAGTGCCACAGGAATGGATCAACCTTCGATTCTGGTTGAAGCATTAATTTTGCCAAAACTTATTTCGCGCACGCCTAGCGTGCCCTTACCGTATACGGGTTGGTCACATATAAAAAATTTAAAACTGGCTGATCCTAATTTTCATTTACCGCAGCCCGTTGAAATGCGTGCGGATATACTATCCCATGTATTATTAAGTAACGTAATTAAGGGGGAGCCCGGCTCACCGATAGCTATGAATAGTATCTTTGGTTATTTATTATTGGGCAACATCGAATTCAAATCGAATACCTCACCTCCCATCCGGGTCTGTTTTAGCTCATTCTCCGATGACATTGACCTCCGCAGGTTCTGGGAGTTAGAATCTTTACAGAAGGAAGAGAAAACCTTCACTCCTGAGGAAAGTTTATGTGAGTCTATATTTACACACACACATACTCGTGACGAAACAGGTCGTTACGTGGTTGCTCTGCCGATTAAACCCGATGCACCACCTCTTGGTGAGTCACGGGATATTTCGCATTCTAGATTTTTAAAACTTGAAGCTCGATTAGAGCGAAACCCGTCCCTTAAGGACAAGTATCACTCGTGCCTTCAAGAGTATATGGATCTCAACCACATGGAGCTGGTTGATAGTCCTCCCAAGAATGGGACGACCTATTACATTCCCCACCACTGCGTGGTTAAAGAAGCTAGTGAGACGACAAGGACTCGCGTAGTCTTTGATGCTGGATGTAAAAGTTCAAACGGCATTTCCTTCAACGATATTCTTTTAACAGGTCCTAAGATGCATAAGGATATTATTGACGTTGTTTTAAAATTTCATACACATTGTATCGCGCTTACAGCCGATATAAAACAAATGTATCGGAACATTTTAGTTCAAGAGTCTGATAGGGACTACCAGCGCATTCTGTGGCGCACTTCACCACATAATTTATTACGTGAATATCGTCTTCGTACCGTGACGTTTGGGATTAGCTCTTCTCCCTACCTCGCTCTTCGGGTTATAAAACAGCTCGCTCTTGATGAGGCTGAACAATTTCCTCGAGCTTCTCGGGTACTTGGAGACCAGGTCTTTGTCGACGATATGGTCAGTGGCGCAAATGACCAGGCTGAGGCTCTTGTCCTTCAACAAGAGCTGATAGGTATTTGTCAATCAGCAGGCTTCGAACTCCGAAAATGGCACAGTAATTCGCCCGCGATCCTCGCGGCGGTACAATCACCAATTTCTCACGGTGAGCGGGAACTAATCCCAGTTGCACCCATGGAAAGGGATACGAAAACGAAGGTTTTGGGCCTCCAGTGGGACCCCCAGTCTGATCAATTTAGTTTTAGTGTTTCCGTTTCCATACAAAATGTGACTAAGAGAGCTATTCTCTCACAGATCGCAAGGATCTACGATCCTTTGGGATGGCTATCCCCGGTCATTGTATACGCAAAACATTTAATGCAGTTGTTGTGGATTTCCGGGGTCGATTGGGATGCTCCTCCCCCTATTGAAATTATCAATGCTTGGAATAGCTTCATTCAGGAGTTGATGTTCTTATCCGACATCACCATACCAAGATACATATTTCCTACTCATCGCGAAAGTATTATTCAACTTCACGGGTTTTCTGATGCCTCGGAGAAGGCCTACGCTGCATGTGTATATGTCCGTCATATAGAAAACGGTATAATCAAATCATATTTGTTACTGGCGAAATCACGAGTTGCACGCATTTCACCTTGTTTGTCCATCCCTCGCTTAGAGCTTATGGCAGCTTTATTATTAGCCCATCTTATAGTCAAGGTGAAACGAGCATATGATCACATAAAGGACGAAGATATATATGCCTGGTGCGATTCTTCCGTCGTTTTGGCGTGGCTTCGCTCACCACCTTACGAGTGGAAGACGTTTATTTCGAATAGGACAAGCGAGATTTTGTCTATAATTCCTGCTGCTCAGTGGAGACATGTGCCCTCTGCTGACAACCCGGCAGATGCACCATCACGCGGAATGTTACCATTAGTATTCACTAAAAATAATACCGTGTGGTTTTTCGGTCCACCCTGGCTTTCTCAGACAGAGTCCCAGTGGCCTGTTCAAGGAGTGATTTTTAAAACGAACAACGAAAAACGTAATCTACCTGTAGCGATAGCTCGCGTAGCAATGGCACAACTTCTTGACGTCGAAATCATACCTAAATTTTCTTCATTAAGGAAACTTATTAGTGTTACAGCGTTTGTATTTCGTTTTTATAATATATTAAAACATAGAGTGAACAAATTAAAACCAAAATATACATATCCGCCCCATATCACTGCTTCTGAATATAGATTCTGTCTTAAAAGACTTATTCGCCAGGTTCAACATTACAGTTTTCATGACGAGATTAATTATATTTCACAAGGGAAGGTTCCTTCTAACCAACTTAGAAAATTAAATCCATTTATCGATGAAGATCAAATCTTACGTGTAGGTGGACGGCTACATATATCGCTTCTGCCATTTGAAACCAAACACCAAATGATATTACCCAAAAAACATCCCTTAACTTTCCTATTAATTGACGACGCCCATATAACTCACTTACATGCAGGTCCGCAATTTATTCAGTATCAACTTGTACAGAAATACTGGATTATTTCAAGTCGCGACGTTATTAGACAACGTCTGCATCGGTGTGTTCGTTGTTTTCGTGCGCGTCCTGTGCATCCCCAACCACGCATGGCCCCGTTGCCGGCGGTGAGATTGAAGCCGGAACGTCCGTTTCTCAAAACAGCGGTAGACTTTGCTGGTCCATTTACGTGCGCGCTAATAAGGTGCGAAACGCGAAGGTGGTTAAATGTTATGTCGCAGTGTTTGTATGTATGAGTGTTAAAGCGATTCATCTAGAAATAGTATCCGAATTGTCTACAGAAGCATTTCTGGCAGCGTTACGACGTTTCACGTCTCGCAGAGGCCTTTGTACCGACATTTACTCAGACTGCGGCAAAAATTTTACCGGCTGCGACAACTATCTTAAGGGTTTATATCAATTTTTACGGGATGACGCAGTTCAGAGTCAGCTTCATAACAAAACCTTATAACAAGGCATTGCATGGCATTTCCAACCCCCATATGCGTCACATTTCGGCGGCTTGTTTGAAGCGGGGGTTAAAAGCTTTAAACATCACTTTTACCGTGTAATAGGTACGAATACCCTGACTTATGATCAAATGCATACATTGTTGTGTCAGATCGAGGCAGTGTTAAATTCACGCCCACTTTGTGTGTTAAGTGCAGATCCTATCGACCCTCTGCCTTTAACACCTTCTCATTTCTTAATAGGTGGACCTCTTACTGCTATCCCGGATATTTATCCAACCGATACGAATGCCAGTAGGCTTACTAGGTGGCGCTGGATACAACAGAATGTTCAACACTTTTGGAAGCGCTGGAGTCATGAGTATCTTCATGAAATTCAACAATTAAACAAATGGTTTTCGGATCGGGGTACTCCCATTCGTGAAGGTAGCATTGTTGTGCTGCGAGAAGATAATCTCCCTCCCTTACAATGGAGACTCGCTCGAGTTCACGCATTACATCCGGGCACTGATAGTGTTACTCGCGTAGTAACTCTACAAATAGGAAACAAATTTGTTAAGCGTCCGGTCGTAAAAATTTGCCCTCTTCCAATGGAATAAAGTAAATTACGAATGTCCAACCTAGTTCATAATTTATGTTAACCCATAGCTCCATATTTAACTTCTCTAGTTTCATATTTTATTTATTCAGTTAATTTAACGATGTTTTCCTTTCAATACTTTTACTTGTGTTTAGACTTGTTAAAAGCCTCACGTCTTTTAAGGTGAGCGGCATGTTCCGTACTGGAACCATATTTTTTAAATTAATATTTATTTGTACATATAGTTATTTTCTTATAAATTTTCGAGTGGCAACAATTACTAAATTGATAGGGATTTATGGAATTCTTGGTCTGGTAACAATCCCTTTTAACGCTAGAAGCTTGCTTGCGTCTTATTGGCCGAACGGCTGAGTCGCTTGCGCGCCGTACGCCGAAGCGTGTGAACTTTGCTCCTTCGAACAATTATTGTGTGTGTCCCTTTTAAATTACAACGAGTACTAAACAATTCCCGAAGACACTGTGCCAGTGACCTGTGGAATATTCTATTCGGAGAGACAGGGTTATATCCCTTCGAGTCACCTAATCAGCCAGCCATCTCGCCGAGCCCCAGCAGCGTGAGGCAGTGGAAGGCGAAAACCGGTGAGTTACCAGACCCTTAGCTTTCTCCATAACAATGGTATACATTGCCCTTTGTCAGTCGCTTCTTGTTTATTGTATCCCGGTTTGGGGCGCTGCTAGTAAAACAGTTCTAATATCTTTGGAAAGAGCTCAGCAAACAGTTTTAAAAATTATAAATTTTAAACCGATTTTATACGACACATCGAAGTTATACGCCGATTGTAAAATGTTATCTGTCAGGCAATTTTATATCTTACGAGTTATTTTAAGAAAACACATGGAAACGCCCTTTGATCCTAAGGTTTTACACAAACGCAGATCTGACCGTGTGTGTAAGACTAAGATTCATAGAACGTCACATGCCAAAAAACACTATTTTATCACAAGCTCAATATTATATTATAAAGTAAATAAGAAAATCAACATTTATCCGCTTAATAAGTTTGAATGCAAAAATAAACTAACAAATTGGCTACAATGTCTCACGTATGAAGAAACTGAAAACCTCCTAGTTTGACTGTTGCTAACATACACATTTCGTTTGGTTTTAATTTTTATTTTATTTTCCTCCTTTTATATTGTTTCGTTTTTGTGTTAACAAGTTTATTATTTTTTCATTTATTACTTTCTTTTTACTTTTTGCTAACTCATACTTGTCCTGCCGACACTGATTTTGTGAAGAGCGCTGATTTCTATGATACAGGCCCTGCCTAGTTTAAAAGTCAGAGGTTCTAATATAATTTAAGATGTAATATTTAGACAGTATGTTAATATATATTTTATGTAAACTCATTGTTATGCAGCAATAAACATTTATTATTATTAAAAAAAAATCTAGTGTCCACAGCATTTAATTTCCGTCAGATGGAATGCGCTCATTTGTCACCTCTACATAAATAAAAGAACGCACAAGTCTGCTAGATTGATGTGATGATAATCTGTTGGTGCACTTTGTTGGCATGATAATTTTAAGTAATAGTAATCTGTTGTCACAGAGATTATAAATATTATGTGGTACAACATTGCTGAAGCCGTGTTGTGATTGCAGAAGTAATAGGTCGGACTGCCTGGGATAGATTAGGATCACACTCTCACAGAATGCCAACGTTACCTAGCAGTACAATGTTGTTTAGTTTAGTGAGTGACAAGGAGCGGAGACCCTACTCACTGGAAATTAGACAATCTAACTTGGTCCAAATTGGTTGCAACGTAATTGTATTTTAATTTTAAACGGATAATAGATGTACCTGTCTATGTGTGGAAGGTCAAGTGGACTGTGCGTTATTTTGTCACCCTTAATTTTATAAAAACATCGTATAATTTAGTGTTTTAGTTTTATTAAGTAAGTAGTGGTAGCTTACTGTAAATTTCACAGTACGCGAGCAACCCGGGTTCAATCCCCGCTGTCACAAATGATATTTTAATTGAATTTTTAATTGTTGATTTACCACGTGCTCGGCGGTAAAGGAAAACATCGTATGGAAACCTGGATGTCTGAGAAATAACAAGAAATATTTTGAAGACACGTGAAGTCCGTCAACACGCATTGGGGAAACGTGGCAGACACTTTGTAGCCCTATAACCTCAGAAGTGTGAGGAGGCTTATCCCAAGCCGTTTATATTTAAGTTATGTGTATGTTATTTGTTAATATACTTCAAACCCGCTTCCCAAGCGTGGCAAATATGACATATATCCCCCCTATGAGATAGATTAGAGATTATTATGATGATTTCTTATATTTACGCGAACACTACACATCGATTAAAACTACTTTTACGGATATTATCGCGTTTATTTTACTTTTAATTACTTGTATTTTCAATTCTCGACGTTTCGGGCGCTTTCCAGCACCCATGGTCACGGGGGACTGAGATGACTGACGTCCTGGCGTCGAAAAATAAAAGTAACTAAAAGTAAAATATTCGCGATAATATCCGTAAAAGTAGTTTTAATCAAGATTATTATCAGATAAGATAAATTGTATGGGGGAGCATTATGTGCACCATTGGACTAGGCTGTAACGCTAGTACGTAGCTATATACT
The DNA here is from genome assembly GCA_036936625.1 of Parnassius smintheus behrii. Lineage (NCBI taxonomy): Eukaryota > Metazoa > Arthropoda > Insecta > Lepidoptera > Papilionidae > Parnassius > Parnassius smintheus. The sequence continues at coordinate 2,555,773 of JAUPFT010000005.1, read as the reverse complement.
TCCCAACATATTATGTATCAACTATTTATTACTTCGCAAAATAACTGAATATACAATATTGTGATTTGTCTCTAAAACATGTTGTGATAACTTTCTATTAGGATTTTAAAAGTAAAGTGATATTTAATTTGATAAGACCTTATAAAAACTTTCAACTTAAATGTTTTATTCCTTTATTAAGTCACGAACCTATAACTCTATTTTGTAGCAATAATAAAGACTGCTCACAATTCTGATTAACTCTAGATTAGCGTTTATCTCTCATGAAGGATTTAGAACAATTTTCCAAATCATCGATTCTATGTTCTACGTTCTAAAGTTTATTTTTTACCGAAATTTATAATATACAAATCATAACTTTGTAGCAAGACAAACTTTGCAGCAAGCATTGATAAATAATAAATAATTTTATTTGTTCTAATTTAAAAACTGTATTTGATTTTTTTAATTTACCTCCTTGTAAAAAAAATAAAAACATTATATATTATTTTATACAAATTCTAACACCTAATTTAAGAGCAACAGCGCCATCTTTGTTTTGTAAGCAAAGTTTATTGACCCGACATCCAGTGAAAAAATGTCAAGATCTATTAATGTAGTCATAAAAGGAAGTAAGTGATTATGGAGGGAAAATTACAAAAAATTCAACTTTTCGAACTTTCATTAATATCGAAGTTTGATGATTCTGGCTTCGTAAAACTGGTTGGACCTGCGCTGTGTCACATATTGTGGTGTGGTTGGTTTCCGATTAAGCCTTAATATAACTAACGTAGTTAATTTATGTCCTTATGCTTGAGATTACTTCATACACCAGCTGTTATAATTGCATATAATAAAAAAGGGTCGTAAAGGTGATTCCTGATCATGTGGTCCCACGTTCGAATCCCAGGTCGGGCCAAGATCAGTTATTGAGTTTTACTGTCAAGAATTTGTCAGTAGGAGCCCGGGTCTTACACCCCCTTGTCTCGGAAAGCACGTAAAGCTTTTGATTCTGCGCGTGATCTCTCTCAGGTCGTTTCGGATTACCGTCCTAGCGGACTGTGAGTTATCATTTTATATTATTTTAATATAAAAGAGACGATGTACATTCGTTATTCTGTAAAAGCAATTCTCTATACGGAATCTTAAAGTTCATAATTTAGTGTTATAATAGCAAACATACGGATTATTAAAGCGATCTATGGGGTTGATATGCGAACACTGCTTATTAAGCAAATCTTGGCCGACCGCCAGAGGCTTCAAATTATGAGCGCGCACTGCATAAAGTCAGTTGGAGTTAAATTGCAGTAGCAGAACACATCGCGTATTTAATAAACATTGCTTTGTGTATTTGGAGTAAGTTAACCTCTATAACCATGATACGATTTAGAACAAAATTATATGGAATAGAATATTTTCATTTAATACCTATGGTTGATGTTGTCTGGAATAAACAAATTACCTGTGAGAACGTACAAGAAACCCAGCGCAATTATTAAATGATTATAAGTACAGTTTACATTAATTAAATATGTTATATAACAATTAACAACATAAAACTAATTAGAAATAGCTTCGTAGCGATCACTTCATTCCCGCGGGTGATTATCGTCCATAAGCTCCTTAATATTATGATAACCCTTTATATGCAATATTTTTAATAAAGTTTTTAAACCTGGCTGAAGTGATTTTGTTGTAATAACGTACACATCGCTTCTATGAATGGTTTAGTTACTACATGGAGTCGAGAGTTATTTTGTAGCTCTCTTAATCAGGAGTATTGAAGAGATTTCGTTAATACAACCACTTTTATAAGCAATCCATTAAATGTACAGGATAATATGGACACGGTGTTAGTGTATGTGTAACGTGTAGTAGTGGTGTAAGAATATAGACTGCCCCATCTCATCCCGCAGAAGTCGTAAGAGGTGACAGAGGGAAATAAATCAGGAGGTGTACAGTAGCGTCTACTTAATAACGACTAAAAATAAAAATAAAAACTGCTCTTACCAACCCGCTAGATAAGCGTGATGACTATGACAAATATCCCCCTATGAGGCAATCTGCTGGGCTTTAATAGACTATAACGGTTACAGTACCCATATTCAATAAGCAAACCATTTAATCTACAGATAATGTAGACATAGTGTAAGTGGAAAATCCTTTATGTGGTCGCAAAAGGCATTTTAGTACCGCGACGATTTTATTAGGGTTTTCATCAGAAAGTGGCTCCCCGAAGGACAGTAATAATTTCAGTAACTGCAAACGAAAATTGTCACGCTATTCCCTATTTGCTATTCAAAATTGCGCTTCGTGATTTTGCAGTAACTGTGTTATGTCAATATATGTCAGAAAAACTTTATTTGTACTTATTAATAAAATAGAATAGAATTTTAACCCAATATGAATAACAAGAATATTTATTGAAAATCATTCAAGCTTTTAATAATACTACTTTACCTCGCATTTTATCGCAATTAATTTGCTTTATTTTAATACCCGAAGTTTCGGGTACTTTCCAGCACCAATGGTAATGGGGGACTAAAATGATTGACGTCCCGATGTCAGAGTTAACCCGGAGTACCATGTTATTTTCTCCAGTTTCCTAGCGATAATTGAGATGCAGTCTACAAAAGTTTGGCATGTCAATACAGACTAAACATCAAACCTGACTTGTGTAAGATGTAGGTCTTTTATCCCATTGACAAAATGGTATTAATCCTTAATGTGTGCCCTTGTTTGTCCTTTGAGTGGTGATAGCATTTTTGCTAAGTGTTGAGCCAATCTGGAAGTTGGCGAACCGATCTGGCCCACTATTGGACGTAATGGAACGTTAGGTTTGTGCATTTTTGGTAACCATATAACTTTGGTTGTTGTATTATCGAATTAGCGTCTAGATGTGATTTCTCGGAGTATTTTTAATTTGTACGACACGTCTGAACGACTCTAAACGACATGACAGTAAAACTATTGTCAAGATAACCATATCAAGACTTAAAGACACAGTATCGGACCATATAAAATATTTAAAAATCTGAAGGTATTCCGGTTAAGTTTAACATCGGGACGTAATCACCTCATTCCCCCATGACCATGGGTGCGGGATAGCAACGAAGCGTCTGGTATTAAAATTAAGCTGGTTAAACGCCATGAAATACGTAAAAGCTATTTTTATTCAATGTATAGTGTTCATTTAAATATAAGAAATCATAATTTACACTTTACCAAAAACATAAACACTCACGTCCGTCACCTAGAAGGTTAGGCGAAGACCATGAAATTCGATTTTGCACTGTCCTTACATACCTCTCTCTGACTCATTTTCAATCGCTAAGTTGGTCGATAAACTTTCACCTAGGGCGACCATTCCTTACACTGCCTTTTACTTCTGAAAGTTCACTCTTTCCTCATTCATTTTTTTTACAAGACCAAACCACTGAAGCATTCCTTTCTTAATCCTGGTTACACCACCTAGGAAACCATACTCTTTTTTTATCACACAATTTATCACGCTGACATTCTAATTCAGTCTTACCACTGGTTTGGAAAGAACCTCTATCATGGGAGAAACCAGCGGGAAATCCAGTGGAACGTTTTAACAAGTATTCATTTGCAAGGCAATATTTTATAAAATTAGTATGAAGAAATATGAAACAGCACGGTAGCGATTATCTCATTCGCATGTGTTATTATTATCAGCCATGTACTCTTTCGTTGTAAAATAACCCTTACTTTTTTATAGAAGAGGGGGCAAACAAGCATGCGACTCACCTGATATCAAGTGACTACCACCGCCCATTATCAACCGCAACACCAGGGGAATTGCAGGTGCGTTGCCAGCCCTTTAGAAAGAAGTAAGCTCTTTTCTTGAAGGTCCCCAGGTCGTATTGGTCCCGGAAAACCGCCAGTGGTAAACTATTCCACAGAGAGGTCGTACGCGGAAGGAAACTCCTTGTGAAACCTACAGTGGTGGATCACCAAGCATACAGATGGTGTGAATGGTAGCGAGACGTTTACCACCGTCAAATTTCGTGAAATTTGGCGACTGGGATTAATCCGAACAATTTCTCAGAGCACTCCCCATGGTACGAGTATATACGAAAGAAAATGCAAAGAGATGCAACATCTCTTCGCAGCACCAGTGAATCGAGCCGATCGGAAAGAACTCGGTCGTCGACGTTTCGAGCCGCTCTGCGCTGGATTCGGACAAGTGGAAGGAGCAGGTACTGGGGAGCTCCAGCCCAGAGATGGTAACAGTATTCCATGTGCGGCCGAACCTGCGCTTTGTAAAGTTGCAGGCGGTGTGCCGGCATGGAATACTGTCCCACTCTGGTTAACACGCCAAGTTTTTTAGAGGCCAATTTGGCCTTCTCTTCCAAGTGACCACGAAACTGCACGTCACTCGATATGTCGACGCCGAGGATTTCGATACTGGCTGAGGCAGCAAGGGGAGTGCCTTGAAACTGAGGAGATACGACAAAGGGGTTCACTTTAGCGGTTAACGCTCAAACTTTTGTCTTCTGAGGGTTAAATTGGACTAGATTTAGTCGCCTTCAATCAGAGACTTTGTTCAGCAAAGACTTGACTTTAGACACAAGTTTGTCCCGGTACTCGGAGATGTTTTCCCGAGAAATATTCGCACGGCTGGTGTACAGAGCATCACCAGTGCTGTCATCTGCATAGCAATGAATGTTACGGGTTAGCAACATATCATTGATATGCAGAAGAAACAGCGTTGGCGATAACACGCAGCCTTGTGGAACACCAGCATTAATAGGCTTGTAATCGGAGCTTGCACCATCTACAACGACCTTGATGCTCCGATCTACAAGAAAGCTGTTGATCCAATTGCACAATTTCTTGGGAGGCCCTTAACAATAACTTAACAATTTTTGCTTATTAAATAATATTATAAACTTCTTTATAGATAAGGCTTGCATATTAATAATTGCCTTTACAAATTGTACGTGAAGTTTAAATGGACGTACGTACATACGTGTTTGTGTAGGTGTAGTTTACAAAGTGTACTTTCCAGGGGCTATTTTTCTGTAAAATTGAAACAATTGGCGTTTATTGAGCTCAAGGTAATGTTTGCACGCTATTTATACTAGTGGCGATGTAAGAATGTACACTACCCCATATCCTCCCGTGCGTAATAAGTGACAGGGGGAAACAACTCAGGAGATGGGCAGCAGCGTCTTCTGATGACTACTAAAATAAAATAAAAATTATTATTATTATTATATTATTATTATTATTATAAATAGGCTTTAACGGTAACGAAAAGATATAAATAACAATTTTTATAAGTTTCACCTATCTGTCTCTCTGTCTGTTTGGCTAATCCGATTGTGATGAAAACTTAACGAACACATAGAGAGCAATGCACTTAATTAAAATGGATATTCTGGCATCTTCGTGTGAGGCTAAGCAATTCGTTAAATTCTGGAAGCACACGAACAGACTGAGTCCAAGGTCGAGTATCTCAGCTCAAGTGGGGTGCATGAGTGGGCGTCGGAATATAGCGAACCTGTTCATGTCGCAGTTTTAGGTGGAACCGTGCAGGGTTAGTTATATGGTGAATGATGGTGACGCAGGGGACAGTGTGATTATGGGGGATAGCCTGCTGTGTTTCACAATCGCTGAAGTTAAATCAGCTATAAACAATATGAAGCGTGGGAAATCACCAGGTCAAGATGGCCTCAGCGTCGCACACCTCAGATATGCGGGTGTGCCCTTTACAGAGTCCTCAATATGCTCTACAACCTATGGGTTAGTCATGGTTACTTGCCTGATACAATGATGAGGACAGTACTTGTGCCTATCCTTAAGAATAGGATGGGCGATACAGCGGAGGAAATCAACTACAGGCCGATATCCTTAGCGACCATCTTGGCTAAGGTTCTAGATAGTCTGCTTGATACACAGTTAAGTAAGGCAGTAAAGTTACATGACGCACAGTTCGGGTTTAGGCCTGAACTATCAACGGAGAGCGCAATACTGTGTCTCAAGCAGACTAACGGACAGAAAGACTCAGGTATATTCGTGTTTCCTGGATTTGTCTAAAACCTTCGACCGTGTGTCTTACAGAATCCTATAGCGGAAATTAAGACAGGAAAGTAGCTTAAGACCAAAGTTGGTTTCACTGCTGGAATATTGGTACGGTAATCAGACTAACACAGTTAGATGGGGCAAAGCCTTTAGTGACCCCTATAAACTAGAGTGCGGAGTGAGGCAGGGAGGATTGACGTCACCGAAGCTGTTTAATCTTTATGTTAACAGACCGATTGGGAGGCTCAGCAGAGCAGGTGTCGATTGCTCAATAGACGGTGTGTTGATGAATAACTTTAGTTACGCAGACGACATGGTTCTGTCGAGCCCCTCAGTCAGTGGGCTTCGTAAACTGTTGAGAATTTGTGAAGAATATGCCGAGGAGACTGGACTCAGCTACAACTCAAAAAAGAGTGAATTTATTGTCTTCAGAGGTAAAAACAAACCACTTGACTTTAAACCACGTATCCAGTTATATGGCACGGCTTTGAGACAAGTAGCTGAGTTTAGGTACTTCGGACATATTATAACTGAACGCCTGGATGACGGCAGCGACATTGAACGAGAGCGCCGAGCGCTGTCGGTCCGGGGCAATATGTTGGCTCGCAGATTTGCACGTAGTACGACACAAGTCAAGTTAACTTTGTTCAAGTCGTATTGCCAATCCTTTTACACGTGCAGTCGGTGGACTAACTAATCGCAGCGAGCCTACAGTGCTCTACGTGTTCAGTACAACAATGTGCTTAGGGTGATGTTGAGGAGGCCTCGACACTGTAGTGCGTCGGTAATGTTGCGGATGCTCGTGTGGACGACTTCTACGCGATCATAAGCAAGCGTGCTGCGTCCATGATGACAGGTTATTAAGGAGCTCCAACACCCTTCCCAGCACATTGGCCGTGAAGCTGGATAGCCCTCTCTGGAGAACTTGGAATGGTGCACACATCAGCACCAGAAGAACACCACCTGGGTTTCGCTATGTGAGGCTGGGTGTAGGTTAATTTGCTAATGTAGGATAAGTACCATTGTTACTAACATTTTAATATTAATTTCTATTTTATTTTATAACTAACATTAAGTTAAGGTTTGTTTTACTAACAATCTATGACTATTGTTTGTCGAAATAAAGGATTTTATTATTATTATTATTATTATGCCATGAGGAATATTTTTATAAGAAAAATTATAATTAAAACAAACGGAATATTGATAAAAATGGCCTTCGATTATCTTAAATTTAAACAACGCCACATTAATAGCTCGTGGTCAGGCAAAACCGAGGTGAATTGTTAGTCTAAAGTGTTATAGTCACAGTCACAACCTATTAGTCTACTCCCACACATAGGATTCACCCATAAATTGCTTCAAAGGGGGATGATTGCAATAGTTGCTACGCTTGGCAAGAGGGTTCGCAACCCCAGTTTTTTTTATTTTTAGTAGCTATTAGGAAAACGCAGCTGCCTATCTACTGAATTTTTTCCTCTGTCACCTCTTACGACACCAAAGAGATTATATGGGGTAGTGTATTTTTTTTATATCGCTACTACATGGTAATTGAAATGTATTTTAAAGTAATGATTAAATTTAATTTGGTGTATGATTATAAAATTTGACATACAATTTGAGAAAGTTTTACTTTAATCCAGGACCTCATGAGCTGTAATGGCGGTTACGAAAACTAGATCAACGAGGCAGTCAATCCAAATTAAAAAAATGGTTGTCTGTGTAGTCGGTTTACGGACGATAGTTTAACGTGACAACGTCATAATAAAACATTGATGAAATGATTGCATACATTTTGGGAGAGAGATAGATGCGGTGCAAGCCGCAAGCTCAAGCCAAACGCTCAAGCTGAACGCTCAAGCGTTACCACGGCATAGAATCTTAGAACAAAAAAATAGCCCTTATTTTCAACCATATATTCAAACCGGTAGTTTAGAATATGACATTTCTTATTACCACAGATTGAGTTCCAAACTTCCATAACTTTTATCACAGAGAACAGAGACCATTAAGACGATAAAGTATAGGAACAGGATACTCCTTTCATTATTTTCAGTTTATACTTCCTATTTATAAAAAAGTATAACTCGTACGAATTAACTTGAGACCTGGGCCGATGACGTAATTGTCAATGTACGGTGTGCAAAATAATGCGTCGTAATATTTTTTTATTTAAAATTTCTGAGATTTGCATGAGATTATTAATAAAAACAGAATAAAATGTTCTGGCATGGGGTGAAGCAATAATTGATATACTGTTGCCATTTTTATATATTTTAAATATTTATTTTTTATATTATATATAACATTATTTTTCGTTAACGCGTCAAGGAAGGACAAAAAAATAAACATACACACTTTCTCATTTATAATATTATTAATTTATTTATTATACACTTTATTGCACTATAAAAAGTGTTACAGATTCGTACACAATAAAAATACAAAGCATAAGAGGCGACCTTATTGCTAAAAAGCAATCTCTCCCAGGCAACCTTAGGGTGAAAGTGAATCAATCTTGGATAAGCGGAACAGCACAAACTATGTAAAATCAAGGAATAGAAGTAAGGAATATTAATAAGGATTTATTATGATATTTATTACCCATTATATAGGCACAACACAACGTCCAAACTTAACAATAAAACAACGCAATTAACAACAAACAGATAAAATAACGTTCAAGTATAACAAAAACAAACAAAAGTGCAAACCAAACAACAAACAATTATCAAAAATATCGAACTAGAGTCGAGACGCGTATCCGTAACAAAAATGATATCGGCACTGAGCGCGCACGGCCAGCGCGTGACGCGGTGCGGAGAGTCGGGAAGGGGGTCGCATTCCAGCGGAGTCTCAAGTTAATTCGTACGTGTTGTACTCTGTGGTTTATACAAAGATACTCTGTATTCATTATTTCAAATTTTCAATTTCATTACAGTTTGTTGGAGTTTTGGAAATTTGGATTTGATCGAATGAAATTACTTTGAAGTGTTAAAACTCCATGCCTATCCTCTCACGTTAAAAATTGTGTACTCATCACGAAGAATGCTTGTTGTGTTTTGCATTGCAAAAGCAAGCGTCATAATGTAAATTACAATGTTTTCCAAAGACTGAGTTAAGACTCAAGTGTGTGGAAAAAATAAATTGTGAAAAATTAAAGCAGCTCAATGCAGAAGAGCTACATAATGTTTTGTGTGTCATAAGCACTTCGGGTCGAGATTTGTTACCGGTAGTTTGCTTCTTCACCATTTTGCCTTACCACCTTGGACAACTATGGTAATCTACTTATTTTTATATTAGGAACATTTGCTTGATCCTGGTTTTTTTAGTATAATTCTGTTTAACTCTCCATCACAATTGTAAGGCTCTTGCAGAATAATCTGTCAATATCACTGAAATAATTCTTTCCTAATTTTTGTTATCTAACTAAATTCCATTATGTATTGATGTTTTTATAGGATTTGGCTGTGCCTCTCAAGTGAGAGATGAACAGATTGCCTATGATATAATTAAATCAATCTTAAAATTGCAATATCAAAATTATTATTCAAAGGTTGCCATCTGCCAAGTTATTACATGTAACTGTCAGTCTGTTGAAGAGTATCTGGTATTGCACAATTCAGCCACAAATAACCTGTAATTTGTGAATAGATAATTGTCCACTAAAAAGAAACTACATAAGATCTATTCTTGGATTACATATTCCATCGAACAACACACTAAACGATCTAATTTAATATCATTTGTATTATTTGCTAGATACATTGTGTTTTCATGCTCTTAAAAAAGCTATATAGTATACCACACAATGTGCTACCAAGTACTATCATTTTGAGGGCATAAAATTTAGGGAATGGGCCTGCTGTTCACTGTTAACTATAAAAAGTATACATATTTGTTTCCAGATATCAATGAACCACCATCCATCTATAAACATTTTAAAATGATAGGACAAACAGCAGTGTCTACATCATGACAAAACCGGTAAATATAATTATAAAAATCTTCATAAATTCTTCACAAATAGTATATTATTATGTTCAGTTAATTACCTTATGTTTTATTCCTAGGTTGCAAATCGGCAGTAATCGAAAAAATATTGCTCGCTAATATTTGGTGAAGTTTCGATAGAGCCAGGTCTTACATATGACAAATACAATGATAATATCTGTGGAATTGTAGAGTTACTGACTACTCAGAATCACACTTACTGTGACTATGCCGACCATGCCTTAATGTTCCTCATTTGAGGTACTCTACACAAATGGCAACAGCCTATTACCTTTTATTTTTGTCAGGAACTAGACTTGCACTTATATTAAAAAATATAGACGAGAATAATAACTGGTTTAATTTCTGTGGCTCTGGTATCGGATCAGGGGACATCAATTCAGTCAGCCATTAATAAGTTGAAGAAAGACAAGAAAAAACACAAATATTGGCAAATGAAAATACTGGTTAGATTATTAAATGAAAGGTTTAAAACCACAAATTGAAGTTCTTAATCAAGTGCTAAAATTTTTAGTAATGTATTTTTATACTTTTAATTACCTATTAACCAAATTTTTGTTTTCATTTCAGATGACACAATCACAAGAAGTCAAAAGATTAATATCATATTTGATCCTCCTCACCTCATTAATGGTCTAATAAATAATTTTCTTGACAAAAATATAGTATTGAATGGGAAAACATCAAAATGGGATGGTATTGTAGATGTTTATTTAACAGACTGTAAACATGCAGAAATATATTTGCCGCATTAGTTAAATGATGAACATGTTATTCCTCAGAAAATAAAAAAACATGAAGGGCTTGGCCCCTTGGTAATGCGTAAACACAAACATCAACCGAAGTCACGTCTGTCAATGCTCATGTCAAGTCACGTCTGTCAATGACATGTCATTCCTCAGAAAATAAAAAAATTAAGGTAAGCTTACCAATGTAAGAAGATAAATATATACATACAATAGAATACATCTTTGGAATAAAGCCAAATTAATTAATATTAACATTTGGTTTTTCAGGTGAGAAACTGCAGTTGTGTGTTAAGCAAAACTGTTGCAGGAGCCTTGGCATACACATTACAATTGTGTTAGTCTGTTGATCTAAATATTATTTTATTTTAATTTACAATATGGGGAAATCTATCAAACTTTACTAAATTCCAACATCACCTGCATGAAGTGAGCCCTGCTTACTAATAAATAATTAATTAATTGCAATCTACTTCTGTAGGTAATCCATTTACATTTGCAGAACCAAAAATCTCACAACTAGATGATGGAGAGTGTATTGTGGCTATAGGCACATTGAAATATTGTATCATCTTTATTATTATAGCCTCTTCAAAAGTCCACTGCTGAACATAGGCCTCACCTGAAATGTTATACTCAGAACTCACCCATGTGCACACATCATATTCCTGCATGTCTTATCAGGTCGTCACCTTAGTAGGGGGCCGTCTTACGATTTGCTTACAGATGTGCGCCTACCAATGGAAAAATATTCACTGATTTATGAAGTCCTAAATCCAGCAGAGGATGTAAATATAGAAAGCTGATATTTATTTTACTTTTTTATACTTTCTACTGCATACAATATTATATTACATAAACACTGACAACAAACTATATACTAAATGTACAATTAGCGGGCCTTAATACTCAACAGAGATCTGTTCCAGGAAAAACTATAGAGAAGGAGATTATTTTTATATAAGGGTGCATGGATACTTATAAGCTGTATTATGTAGTATGACTTGACTACGCTACATGCATTGACTTGATTATATACGATTGACTGCTTTGTTGGTCTAGTGGTTGTAGTAGTGTGACTGCTGATCATGAGGTCCTGGGATCGATCTCAGGTCGGGCCAAAAATCAATTATTGAGTTTTCTGTCAAGAAATCTTCAGTAGCTGCCTGGAGTCAAGAAGTTGGCGATGTCTTACCACCATGCCTCGGAAAACTCATAAAGCCGTTGATCCTGTCTCTCTCCGGTCGTGTCAGTTTACTGTTCCATCGGATTGAGAGTGAGGAAATAGAGAGTGCACCTGTACTTGCGCATAGATTTAGGCAATATAATCCTGTCCTGCGCCAATGGCTATTTGAGGCAGGCCACCATGACCGATATTTGATCTGGAGGACATTATTATAGAGAACTAGCTTGCCAGGCAGACCTTGTTCTGCACTTTTCGACGACCCTATGTCATGTCCTATTAAAATTCTTAAATTCGCAAAAAAAATTGTGGGGCACTCATGAGAAAAAAAAACTATCCTATAAGTAGTTTAGGAGTCTGTTGCGGACGAACAATGTGACACGTAATTTATATATATTATAAAGAATATAACATTTCGTGAATTAACCAACTTTGTCAGCCTCAAGCACAGGCGCAGAGTAGCCAGCCTCTCAGTATTCTATAGGATGCATTTCGCAGAGTGTGCGTAGGAATTGCACGCTTTAATTCCTCCTTCTCCTTTTCACCATCGGACGACCAGGCGGTCGGCGGGTCTTTACCCCTTTGTTGTTGATATTCTACGCATTAGAACCAAACGGTTTACTTCGAATTTTTTAATGGGTACAGCAAAGGAGTGGAATAATTTGCCAGCGTCTATTTTTCCGTCCGATTACAATCTTGGCATCTTTAAGGCAAGACTGAATAGGGTTTTGTTACGCTAAGACAGTACGATTTACTATCTAAGGCTGCATCACCACTTACCATCAGGTGGGATTGTGGTCAAGCACTGGCTTATAAAAAGTAAAAAAATATATAAGAATAAAAGAGAAACAAATAACATTAATTTAGGGTTTCTATGGGTCACATTATATTTATTTTTATGTTACAGCTCGCTAAGCTGATAGAAAACCTGTAAACTCGACGTCAAAAAATACTTCAGTAGCTTTGTCATTTTTCGAGGACTTATTTGATTCATGTAAGGAAACAGCTCTTAGACGGAGAAACAAAGTGAAGCCCTTAAAGCAAGCTGTAACGATTTCATCAGAGCACCAAACCCTTTTGACTAATTCCATAAAAAAATTAGAGGTAATGAGATTTGTTAATAAAGAGGACAAGGAGTGTATTGTGTCCTCTAAAAAAGTCAGTCGTCAGTCCACCAATGGATTTCTCACAGAGAGTATAGATAATTAAAATAAAAACAAAAATCAACCTATCCCTCAGAATAGGCAGTGAAGTATATTTGAACCGTTGTAAAAGAAACAAACAAATATTTGGAAGTGAAACAAAATTCTTATGAAATTTAAAAAAAAGCATATGGAAATTAAATCTAAATATTGGAACGAGAATGGAACTGGTGTAACGTTATTAAAATCTTAAAAGAATTTGATATTGTGAGATTAAAATAACGTAACCAATTGCCGCAAATGCTAGATAAAGTTTATAAATAATTTAAAAAGAAACAAAAACAAAAACTTGAATAACTAATATATAAGTTGTTTTATTTTTGTATTATTAGTTCTAAAAATTTTAAAATTGTCAACTTTTAATGGTGAATACCTGTAGGTATGGGAATGAAATTAGGCTTTATCAATGATGTACTTTTGCCTTATAACTACAAAATTTAAAAGTAACGTAAGTAGGCTTTATCAATGATGTACTTTTGCCTGATACCTCAAAATTAGAAGTAAACAAATGTCAAACTCTAAACTACTGATTCCGTATTGGTTGTTCTAAGATTCCTGTCTGATGCGTAGTATCCTCTTAGTAGTCCGTGAGCGTTACAATGTGTCATCCTTATTCGTGCGTGCAGTCGGCGTTCATCAATTTATGTGACGTTGTCACGTCAAAATAATTTCTCAATAACTAAAAAAATCAACGGTTAATTTTAAAAATAACCTTGTTAAATAACATTCTTCAAATAGCAAAATGTCAGTACTTTGTAACGGTATCCTAGCTTTTCATGGCTCAAATAATAACATAATTTACGAGAGCACAAGGTGCTCTTGTCTCTAAAGGAGCTCTTGTACAGAAGAAATACATACTCACTGAATTTAATTAAATATATCACTTTAGGTATAAAGAACAGGTAGAAGATTAAGCTACTATAACAATAATTGCACAAGGGAGAAAAAAAGGATTTCTAGGAGGTATAGTACGGAAACAAATTACAAGTACTGTCAGTATTATTTCCCCGCATGAATTTTTATTGGTAACGACTTCAAGTAATAAAACATTCATTAAACACAGTAAACAATTAGAAGTAAATACAAAATAAAGTCGTTATAAACCCATGGTTGTAACACGAATGGGTCGGTTCGACTGGGGTAGGACGGCGCTTTCAAAGAAAAAGACTACCAGCGTAAAAGAACGGCATAATGCCAGTAGCATTGTTTTATATGGTAAACGTAGAGAACCGGAGATCCTATTAACTGGAAGCTAGGCATTCCATCATAGTCCTCAGGGTTGACAACGCATCTGAATTTTGATTCTTAATTGATGATAAATATAGATATTTATGGGCCACAGTATCTTCTTACCATCAGGTGGACTGTGTGCTCGTTGGTCACACTCATTGGCATGGCATCACTCTAAATATATTATATTTTATGACATTTTGACTACTAATAGCGGGGATGTTATATACTGAGTTGCAGCGAAATATAAGCCAAGGGTAATATTTTTAGCTGGTATGTATATATATACGTGACCGAGCTGCTTCTTTTTCGCGGGTTCTTATAGATCTTTTTATTTCCCCTATGTATGAGAAACCACGTTCACGATTAAGCGTGTACACTTCTGTATCCTGTAGAGGAATATAACATTTGACAGATGGTAAGAACTGACTAATCTTTTTCGGCGGCTTGTAGAATTTTATAATAGAAAATTGCTTCAAGATGTAGCCTATTTTGTCTGGGACAGCTTTTACATATGGCAGTACAGCGGGCACATGCTGCAGTCACTGTGATGTTGGCGCGGGACCAGAAGCTTGTTGTCATGCAGATCACAATTTATTATAGCGTAAGAGGCAAATAATTTCTAAATAAAAATAATTATTAAAAAAAAGAGCTTTCCTAGATGTGTTAATCATCCGAAATTCTAACAACACCATAGGTCAAACTATACATGGAAAAAAGACTCATACAAACTGATACTTATACGGTGAATCTCACCACCATCCTTCACAGCTAGCTACCGTGGGCAAATCTTTGTTTGTGCCACAGCAAAAGCTGCCGCGTGGCTCTACCGCTGTTAATAAAATTCTTGCACAATATTTTAAAAATATTCATAAGTAGCACATGGGGGTCTATAAACACTTTAAAAAAGCGGTCTAAGTGCAACCCGAATGGTCCACACGACTAACTTCCCAGTGGAAAGAATAAAAAAATATCATATGTTCTAATATTTTGTACAATTTTTCAATCAGCACAAAAACGACTTGAACTATTTTGCTCAAAATTTAATGAGGTTTAAATTACTTTTGTTAATTATGCGTTAAATTAAACCGATCTCATGTCAATATCACTCTTTTTCTTCGAGATAATCGAAGAGAGGATTGAATAGTCTCATGCGATTTTAACTTGCCGTATAGGTGATAGTACCCGGTTGACCGAGCTTTGCTCGGTATTTTTCGCTCGGTTTTTTTTTTTAATTCGTGTGTTTTGGAAATTATATTTAGATAAAAATTACATACTGATGAAATACGTATAAATAATATTTTTTGACCTTAGCGACATAACAGAAAAAACGGAACTGGTTATTTGAATAAAAAATCATGAGTGCAATTATTTTAATTTAAATTTTCGTGTTTTTAAAAAATACTAAAAAAAAGGGCTCGAAAAAATAGATTTTCTCAAAAAAGAAAGGAACTTGAACAAAAATATTAAAAAAAGTCGGTCGGTCGGTCTGCGATCTGGGGTTTTACGATTCTGTGACCGCCCATTATACCAATTGAGCTATTTATAATCGTTAAGAATCTGTCAAAATTTACCTTCTTATTCTAACGATATTGTAGCAGTTTCTCATTGCCTAAAAACACGGACAAAAAGACATTTTCTTAAGATAAATCCTAGCTAGATCGATTTATTATCCCCGAAACTCCCTGGACACTAAATTTTATGAAAATCGTTGGAGCCGTTTCCGAGATCCCGATTATATATATATATATATATATATATATATATATATATATATATATATATATATTCCACGTGCCAACTCTGCACTCCGTCCTCCACCTTCCGCCGTGTCGGGCTGTGCGTGACGGGTGGCGGTCCTCATCGCCGCTTTGCGCGCTGCATTCCACACCAACGGGGACGAGCTGGTGTGCGTCGCCTTGGGGGGACGCCCTAACCCTCGTTTGCATGGGTGCGCAGCTGTGTAGAATTGCAGCCCTGAAAAGGGCTGGCAGGGGTCGCGACGAGCACGCTTCTATAGTGACCCCCCAAAAAAAAAAATTGGTAGGGGCGTACTCCAATGGTTTGGGCACGTTGAACGAATGAGTGAAGACCAAATGGTGAAGAAAATATATAGAGCGAAAGTATATATTAAAAGGTGTCGAGGTAGACCGAGACTAACTTTCGAAGACCATGTGAGCAATTTGCTCGAAGAGGGGAGGGTCAAGAGTACTCGGATACCTAGACGTGCATGTATGAAGAAGTTAATGAACCTGAAAGAAGCGAAAGAGGTATGTAAGGATCGTGACACTTGGCGATCTGTTCTCTCTGGCTACCCCGTTAGGGATTGTTCGTGACGATAAGTAAGTAAGTAATATATATGTATATACAAGAATTGCTCGTTTAATAGTATAGGATTTATAAATCGCTCGATATCGCGTTGGTTAACGGTGTTGGATCACGGGTTGCTGAAATAAATTCATTTGAGAAAATTCATAAATAAATCAAATATCAGGGATGTCGTTTATAAAAAAAAAATCTTTTAATTTTTTTTGTTTAAATTAATGAAAAAGTATTAATTTATTAAATTCGACACACCGCCGTTGTAAACAAATTTGTATTATCGACGGTGATGTATCTATCCTTGTTTAGTAGTGTTGGAAGTAGAGGTGCTGGAGTTAGTGGTCATTGCACACTTGAGGGAGGGTGGTAGGTGCTCTTTAAACTAAGTAAGACACAAGACTTTATTTTATAATTATAATCAATGTTTTTCTAATGTTAATAAAAAAAGGTTCCGATTAACTACTTCGCTAAGGTATTATTTGACTCTAAAACAACCAAATTTTTTTGGATAATGTAAACTTAAATGTAAATTTTTATATTTACGCGAAAAGCAATTAGTTAAGAATATTAATGTGCAACGTGACTTGCATATTGTATGTAGATCTTAAGAGCAACACGGGTCGCCGGTGTATTGCAGCCGGTGGCCTGTGTTGTTCTGTGATGAAGATAGTTTATTTGAAACATCTTTACAAATCATTTCTACAATAAAATATGAACGCGAAATTATAGGATTCCTTTTCTAAAGCTGAAAACACTTTGTAACTTTCTTTACTTGAAATTAATATGTATACCTGCACATACATACCTGCACAATGTCCATGAACCGGGGCCATAGTGCCTATTTACTCTCAGGTAGACTGTTAGTCCGTTTGCCATTTCAAATTTGCGGGATGACATAGGGTAGTGGATACTTTTGCCACTATACGGTCAATTGTCATGTTTTTGAGAGAATATTGTTATATAATTATCTTATCCGATTTCAGTAACAGTTATAAACATTGTCAAAGGTACCGTGGGTCTGCTAATGCACAACAATCATCCATTCATACATTCATCCCATAAAATTCCTCTTCTGAACAGTTAGAGACATAGAAGAGACTTGATGTAGTTATATTAGTAGTATATTTGTAGCACGAATGGATTGGCTCAATTGAGGAAGAACCACGCTCGCACAGAATAATATTGTAACTTCATGTTACTGTCTTTCGTATGGTGAGTGAAGAGAACCGGAGACCCCTTTTACTGGAAATAAAGCATTCCATCTTAGTCCTTACGGATGACAACACATCTGCATTTTGATTCGTGATCTAGGATTGATGTAGATATCTACGGGCCACAGGAACAACTTACCATCACATGGACTGTGTCCTCGTTTGTCACCTTTATCTTAAAAAATACCTCACAGGGTGATTTTGCCGTAGTTGCCCGTGCATCATTTTGAATTTTTATCAGGAAGATGCCGCTGCCCATCTCCTGTTTCAGTATTTCCGTGTAAATAAAATTCTTGCTTTAAGCAAAGTTCGCATACGTAATTAATTGTAGTGGCATTGCACATTAAATAAATAACGTTAAATTAGTTACATGCTACTGTTTAATTAGGTAAAATTAATCGACGCCATTAGGTTAACGTGACCCTTCATTTGTTTTACTTAGGTTGAATAAAATAATATATGGATCTCTATACACACATTGCTTGAAAATAAGCAACACATTAAATACCAATGTAGTTATAATCTCCTCCAGACCGATTTTCGGTCACTGCTAGCAATCTCAACGGCAAATAGCCATCTGTGTAGGGCAGGATAGTACCTGAGTATAAACGCAAGCACAAGTACACTCTCTATTCCCTCACTCTCATTTTCCGGTGGGATGGTTACGACCAGAGAGAGAGAGAGAGAGAGAGAGAGAGAGAGATCAAGTCCAGATCGAATGGCTTTGAGTGCTTCCCAAAGATGCACGAAGACTAAGAACCGCTAACCTTCTAACTGTAGGCTGCTACTGATAATTAATTGACACAAAACATCTATAACTGATTTTGGCTTAGCCCGGAATTCTAGCCCCGGATCTCATGTTCATCAACCGCGGTCACGGCCATTATACAAACGAGGCAGTCAAACCATTGAAGTCATATACACGTCGAATTAAATAAAAGAAATATCGTGTAGTGGCGTAAGGCAATCAATCACACCATATCATCCAATGGATGTATTAAGAAGCAAGTAGAGGAGATTTCAAGAAAGTCCCAATAGATGGCAGTATAAACTCGTTTTCATCCAAATATTTACGATACCATAATAATTTAAACTACCAGAAAAATTACATACATCAATAACCGAAATTTTAAGGCTCTCGATAGATGTCGGTAAAATCTCGGATCCATCCATCCATTACAGCCTATAAAACACTACTGCTGAACATATGCCTCCCCTATATATTGCCTCATAGCAGGAATTTTTCCATAGTTGTAAGGCGTGGCAGGCGAGAAGGCAACCGCAGTTTTTTAAAATTTTGAGTTGTTATCAGGAAGACACTGCTGCCCATCTCCAGGATTCCTTCCCATTGTCGCCTCTTCGATTCACATAGGACAATATGGGGATATTCTTACACCGCCAATACACTGGTTTTTACCGATCGAAATATAATCAGACCGGCATCGGGCAGCAGCGTCAAAGGACCAAGACGTTTATTATTGTGCTCGTCAATTCATATGCTCTGCGTGGCATACGTGGATACTTGGGATCGTGGTACGATCAAGGCAAATCCTCTCTACAAGAAGACAGGTCCACGTCCGTCAGTTGAATCTTACGAGATTATGAAGAAGACGAGTAACGTAATAAATATTTATTGTCAAATCAAGAGTGTAAAAAACTGCAAAGTGCTTCCAGGTGAAGACTTAGTATCCCAGCACCGAATTCTGCTGGCTGACATCTGCTTAACTGTTCGCCTCAACAAACATAAGGATCGTCCCCCACCCAAAATAAAGTGGCATTTGTTGCATTAGGAGGAGTATGCAAGTGAATTTAGAGAGCTAGTTGTAAACAAGATGATAGAGATGGGTGATATGGAAGGAATGAGTGTGAATGAGTGCTGGAAGGAAATGGCTGATTGTATCCGAAGTGTGGCAAGGAAGGTGTTAGGCGAAACAAAAGGGAAGCTTATGATAGATAAGGATGGGTGGTGGTGGATTGAAAGTATTAGAGAAGTTTTGAGAGAAAAGAAAAATGCCTTTAAAGAATGGCAGAGCGTAGAAGACCAGAATGAATCCACAAAAGAAAGTAAGAGAGGGGCGTATAAAGAATGTAAGAAGAGAGCGAAGAAGGAAGTTGCTATTTGTAGGGCAGAGGCGCATGATAAATTATATCGGTCCCTTGAAAGCCCCGAAGGTCAAAAACGACTTTTTCAAATTGCAAGAGCGAGAGAAAGGAATGGAAGAGATGTTTCACATGTGAAATGTATAAAAGATGATTCTGGAAGGATTTTGACTGACGATGAAAGTATAAAGAAGCGATGGAAGGAGTATTTTGAGAAATTGATGAATGAGGAGAATGAATGGAATGGTATGCTTGAAAACCCACCAGTGAATATGGGCTTAGTGAGAGAAATTATTGTGGAAGAAGTAAAAATGGCTGTTAGGAATATGAAGGAAGGCAGTCGGCCCAGATGGAATACCAGTAGAAGTGTGGAAGTTGCTGAGTGCGGATGGATGGAAGTGGTTGAGTTTATTTTTCGGTAAATTGTTGCAGGAAGAACAAATACCTGAGGAATGGTGCAGTAGTATACTGGTCCCCATTTTTAAAAACAAAGGAGACGTTCAAAACTGCAGCAGTTACCGGGGAATAAAACTCATGTCACATACGATGAAAGTCTGGGAAAGAATAATAGAGAGAAGAATGAGAGAAGAGTGTGAGATAACACAAAACCAGTTCGGATTCATGCCCGGTCGAGGTATGACAGATGCCATTTTCGCATTACGCCAATTGTGCGAAAAGTACAAGCGCGTGCATAAAAATCTGCACATGGTTTTTGTCGACCTTGAAAAGGCGTACGATCGGGTTCCCCGTGAGGTTTTGTGGTGGGCGTTAAACATGAAAGGTATGCCTGGGAAGTATGTGAGGTTAGTCCGTGCTATGTACAGAGCATCCCGTACATGTGTACGATCTGCCGCGGGAACTACGGGCAGTATCGATGTGGCGGTAGGGCTGCACCAAGGGTCGGCATTGAGCCCTTACCTCTTCCTACTGATTATGGACGCTTTGACGTCGGACCTGCAGGATGAGGCACCCTGGTGCATGCTCTTTGCCGATGACATCGTGCTTGTCGGGGAAGAAGGCATCGAGGTACAAAGCAGACTGACGGGGTGGCAACAGAGGCTGGAAAGTGTTGGCTTGAAGATCAGCAGATCCAAAACCGAATATCTGTGCTGTGATTTCGGCGGTCTTTCCAGTCCTGTACCCATGTCGTTGGATTGCGCTATACTGCCTAACTGCTCAGATTTCAAGTACCTCGGCTCCCTCATTCAAAGCGACGGCGGAATAGATAGAGCTGTGCAGCATAGGATTAACGCAGGGTGGATGAAATGGCGACAGGTCACAGCCACAACGTGCGATCCCCGAATGCCAATAAGGCTGAAGGGGAAAATTTACAAATCGATCATCCGACCTGTCGTCATGTATGGAAGTGAATGCTGGGCCGTCAAGAAGAAGGATGAAAATAGACTGCATGCGAATGAAATGAGAATGTTACGATGGATGTGTGGTGTGACAAGGATGGATAAGATAAGGAATGAGTATATAAGAGGAAGCCTGAAAGTAGCGCCAGTGGTAGAAAAGGTGAGAGGAAGCAGATTGGCATGGTTTGGGCATGTGATGCGGAGGAATGAAAGTCATGTCACAAAACGAGTGTTGAATATGAATGTGGAGGGACACACGGGCAGAGGAAGGCCGAATAAAAGATGGATCGATTGTGTGAAGAGTGATATGAGAATGAAAGGAGTAAGTATGGAAATGACGGCTGATAGAGAGGAATGGAACAAGAAGGTTTACTGCGCCGACCCCAGATAATGGGAAATGGTTTAGAGAATGAATGAAAATGTCGTAAAAATTAATAAGCTTGAATCCTTGTGAAAAAACGAAATTGGAAAAATATTGACTAGTTTTATCAATACATTCTTTTCTCCCACAACCGTTCTTACCACTAAGCCCAACACCTCTATATGAACAGTTACAATGGATCTCTATACTAAAAAAAACAACCGTCGATAATAAGACATGTATTCCGTCTCTTAACAAGACGTTTTCGTTTCAATATGGAGCAGTGATACGCTGCAATTAGATCGAGGACTACTACGCTCTCCAAACTACTCGTTTTTGTTTTATAACGTGGCTATGCTACGCTGCAATTAAACCGAGGAGTACAATTTCTCCAATTGACTGCTCCTCGTTTTATAACGTTACAGTGCTACGATGCAATTAGATAGAGGAGTACTACGCTTTCCATACGAATGGTTCTCATTGTATAACGTAGCAGTGTTACGTTGCAAATAGACCGCGGAAGTACTACGCTCTCCAAACAACTGATACTTATTTTATAAGGTGGCAGTGCTACACTGCTCTGGGACCGCGGAAGTACAACGCTCTCATAGAACTGGACCTCGTTTGATAATGCGGCAGTTCTACGCTGCAATTAGACTGAGAAAGTACTACGCTATCTGGTGGGTTTGGCAATTCAACCACCAAACTGCTGGTTCAAATGTATTAAATAATGTTATGCGGTGCGGCTATTAATTTAAATAGAATAGTGGACTGTATATGAGCGCGGTGCGAGCGGTGAATGGAATTTAATTTATTCGTGATACTGCAAATCACCTAAATTCGGGATATAGGAAGGACGTGAAGGAATGCATGATAAAGATAAAGATAAAGATACATTTATTGCATAACTGTGTACAATAAGATCTTAGTACAAAAACATATAGTTTTAGGCTCAACAGTTTACCCATTTCGGGTATGCAACAATAAAAAAAAAAGAATAACTTTTAAATTTACTACATACTAACATTTATTTTATTAAAATACTCATTGAGATTGTAAAAAACATTTTCAATTAACAATTTCTTTAATTTTTTTTTAAACATATTTCCATTTAATTGTTTAATAGCTGGTGGTAACTGATTGTATACACGAATAGCAGTAATGTAGGTACTTTTATAGTAAATCATATTTTTAATAATAGGCAAGCTTATATCATATTTATATTGATTGCGAATGTTTTTCTTTGAATCATATTTCAAATTAAAATATTGCATATTGTTTTTAACAAATAAACATAACTCTAGGATAAAGATTCCAGTCAGTGTTAGGAAACCCTTTGTTCTGAAGACATCTCTTAATGATTCAGTACTATGCATGTTATATATTGTTCTAAGACATTTTTTCTGGAGCACAACTAAGACATTTTTTCATGTGCACCCACCTGGACTTCCGCTGATCTGCCTCGTGTCTCAATGGCTGCCGGCTGTCTTCACACTTATCAACTTCACAGATAATCACGAAATATAGCGTTACTGCAAATGTCTATACTTTTTACTATATGCTTGTATAATTCAATATCCAAATTACGTGGGGCTGCTTTAAAAAGTGTCTCGTAAGGAAGCCACGCACACGCAAGCATGATACTATATATACTACTTTAGTATGGTTCTACACGGGGTAGTGCCACGCTGCAGCACGATATGCTTGTAGCATGAATATCGGGCCGACCTTGAAAAGACTATACAGGAATTCCTGCACAAAATATCAGTTTGTCATATTGTCATAAGAATGCAGGTAAAATAGATTATAGACTTTATATCACAGCCGAACCGTTATCTTATTTGCATGAGTCTCCTATTATTTGATACTGCTTAATGCATGTGCTTCATATGATGAGTGATACCGTAGATAGTTATAACAGAAAACGAGGCGTTCCATCTTATTCCTTAGGGATGACATCTCATATGTATAATGCTACTGAATCGAAGACAGATGCAGATAATATCTTCTTGTAAGTGTCAAGCATTCACTCACCATCGGGAGTACAATGTGCTCGTTTATCATACTCGTTCTATGAAAACAAAAGCAACTGACCGCTGATGGATTGATTAACTAATTAAACATGTTGGTAGTCGACGGACGCAGGAGGCCCAGGTGCGTACAAAGTCAAAGAGATAGGCATATATTTAGCAGTTTACTTGTAGTGAAATGTAGTGGCATTTAAGCAAAATTTATAACATGCTTATATCATAATACGTACCTAACTTTGAACTTTGGAAATCTAATAACACATTAACAGTGATAAATTTCAAGGATGGGCTCTAAAAATCATTCAATGTATTAAATATTACTTAAGTTCAACTGGTTTATCAGTTGTGATCGTAGCGAAAGTATTTCTGTTATCCGGATATATAAAGCAGGGTTTGTTTCGAACTAATGACACATTTATTTTAATAATTGACTGCTTTATTTGTCTATTGGTCCCATACGTCCCAACCAATAGACCGGCACTCGGTTTTTCCGATAAAAAATTCTCAGTAGCCGCCTGGAGTCAGAAAGTCGGAAGTGTATCAAACCACGCCTCGGAAAGTATGTAAGGTCGTTGATCCTGCACCTTTAGGTCGTAACGATTACTGTACCATGGCGCAATGAGACAGTAATAAACACAGATCCACTCTATGTGCCTCACATATAGAGTGCATCAGTGTTTATTACTGTCAACCTATGTTTCACACTGTCATTCGGACAATATAGTTAGTCCTGTACTGCGCGGGTAGCTAATGTCCATTGAGACTGGCCACCGTGATCGAAATTTGGTCTGAAGGACATTAATATATTTCGTTGTTACTAGATAAAACTATAGCCAATAAATGTTCCACCACACACAAATCTCAATTTTCTGAAAAAGTTACGGATGATATATACAGTTACGCTTCAGTGAGCATTAATAGCTTACTACAGATATCCCTGAGAAATTTTATTCCTCAGTTATGTCGGTTTCCTCTCGCTGTTTTCCTTTATCTTTATCACACACTTGTCGGCAAGGATTAATTCTTGCCTATTTTAATTGTAAGACTACGTATTTTAGTTTACGGTAAATATTTACCACCTTTTTACATGCCAACCTTACCTGCATTCAGCACCGGTGGCTTATGATGACTTATGGCAAAATATCCATTCAAAACCACTGAACCAATTTTCGCAGAATAGCAATACAACATGTAGTTCAGGTTTCGCATATGGTCAGATCGTTTGTTTATATATGAAAATTTATTAGTACCCCACCCAATTCATTTTATATCGTAAATCCTAATCGATTTTACATGTGCCAACAATTTTACTTGTCTTGCGGAGTTGACTTAAAAATACTGTACATTTCACTAGGAGCTTTCTTCCGCCTACGACCTTTCTGTTGAATAGTTTACAACCGGCGATTTTTCCGGACCGATACGACCTAGGGACCTTCAAGTAAAGAGCTTACTCCTTTCTAAAAGACCAGCAACGCACCTGCAATTCCCGTGGTGTAGCAGTTGTTTATGAGTGGAGGTAGTCACTTAACATCAGGTGAACTATATGCTCGTAGGTTAGCTACCTCAGTTTTTTATTTTTTAGTTTTTATAAGGAAGATTCTCGTTTAACCGATTCGAGTCTACCTCTAGGTATGTTTCCCTCCGTCGGTACTTTTGAAACCCACAGGAGGATATGGGTAAGTGGATATAATAACGATGATGAATGATATACTATCATTTAAATAGTGCTGTTGTTATCGTACCAACATATCTCAAAAGATCAGTAAGCTGAAGTAGCAGTAGAACAGCCGGTTCTAAGATGGCGAAGAAGGATTTTCGACTTGCAGCCATGTACTAGAAGGCGAAGTTTAGGACGGCCCGTCCTTTAGATGTAGTGAGGACCTGGTAAGAGATCCAATAAATTGATGGATTTAGGTGGCTTAGGACCATGGTATGTGCCGTTTAGCAGTGAACTTGTGAAGGACTGTAATAAAAGAATGAATTAGTTGTTATTGTAAACTCCAAAAGCACTCTTTATTTTAAGGTGTTTACATTTAAGATCCAAAATAAAATATTACAAAGTATATATTACAATATGTGTGGTGAATTAGCACAAAGTAACATTTCACAATTTTAACCTTTAAACAGACAATAAATACAATATTATCATTTTTATAATATTTTCATCGCCAAAGCATAAAGCCAAATGAACCATTTCCGCGGCATCGATAAATATGAAATATTAAGCCATTAATATTACAGTGCGGTCGTTAAATACTTAATTACACATTAAACCAGCTTGCGTAAAGCCTTATAATGCGCCAAAATTTTAAAATTTCAACAATTTAATTAATTAAGGCTAAAAAAATAAAACTTTAAAGTTTGTTACAGACGAACTTCAGTCCATCTGATTGTGGCAACTGCAGCGCTTGGACACCTGCAACTGATTCAAACAAAGGTTATAAATTTCTTTGTCAACTTCGGCGACTAATATAATAAATAAAAAGGCCGAATACAGCAATGCACACTGCAGTCTGGTGGCAGAAGTAGGAAAGAGGATGTTACCATACAGTTGTACTACTTAATAGGACAAGAGCCTACCTATAATATTTGACATCATATGGATTTAGGTAGTAGACAAGTTTTTTTCGTAGCATAGGGTGACAAACGAGCACACAGTCTACCTGATGGTAAGTGGTTGCTGTGGCCCGTAGAAATCTACATCTATCCTCGATAACGATTTTGTACAGATCGGGTAAATAGTTCGCACTCATCCTTCAGAAAATGATCATAAAACGTAAACTCGCAGTGAGAGCACCAAGGCTCAATACGAGCAAGTATGTAGATAAATTATATTTTCGGAGTTATTCATGTCAGCAACAATACGCCACAGAAATTAACAACCTTTCAATGTCTACCATTAGTACTTATTTACAATAGTAAAATAAATAATAATATAGTCAATCTATAATGTCACGGCTGGGCAAGCCTAGATATTTTATTTTTTCGTATTTAGTAAACGAATAACTAGTTGGTAAATTGATCATGATATCTATCTGTTTTTTTTTTTCGCCGGAGACAAAAATGATATTGCGTATTTCTCGTAACTGCACATTCTGTGGATTTATTTCATTATTTTGAACAATATACGAACTTAAGTGACTAAAATTAAATCTAATCTGAACCAGAATCATAAAAACTATTATTCGTGCTAAACGAATCTACCTAATAAAGATCTGTTATTTTTATCTCCTGCGAAAAAACAAACTATATGAATCTATCAAATACCTAGGTACATAAAAAAAATATCACCTATAAATAAAATACTACAAAGCGGAATAACTAATAAGAGTGGCAACGTCGCACCATACAAAGGAATTGCGTTAAACAGGAGAATGAATTAAAAAATATTTATATTACGGGGATTCTGGATAATTTGTAATATTGAAGGGAGTCCTGATTGGTTTCCCTCCGTCTGGCAATATACGAATATTTGTATATAGACATATGGTAAATTTTCAAAGAAATGAGTTAAACACTATCCTTGAAATTATTTAATGGACCAATATTCGCTGTCATAATGTATAAAAATTGCCTACAAGTGGTGGACGCTACAATAATGCGAAATGAAAGGACGTAGGATTAATATTGTGATATATATATATATATATATATATATATATATATATATATATATATATATATATATATATATATATATATATATATATATATATATATATATATGTACGTATGTATTATTGTACGTATATTTATACTATATGTGTGTATATTTAAATGTAATGTGTATGTATGTAATTTGCATATATGTATATTTTAATGTATAAGCACTTATTACGTATAATGGTCGCACCTGCCAACAATTATCCTTGGCACCCAGGGTTGAATGGCAGAGAATGCCACATGGCATTAAGTCCGCCCTATGTACGCTTTAGGTTAAGGTGTTACGTGTAAGTTTATAAATAAATAAATAACGAATCAAAATGCAGATGCGTTGTCACCCGTGAGGACTAAGATGGAATGCCTTTTTTACAGTAAAAAGGGTCTTCGGTTCCTTACACTCACCATACGAAACACAGCAGCATTAAGTTACTATTTTACGCTGGTATTCTGTGAGAGCGTGGTCCTTCCCCGGTCGAGCCGACCCATTCGTGCTACAACTATACTACTAATATAACTGCAGCATGGCTCTACCACGTATAGATACAGGCCGTGTAGAGGCGGTTAACAATATCTACTGCCCCATATCATCCGGTGGATGTCGTAAGTGTTGACAGAGGAAGGCAGGCAGAGGACTTGCAGTAGCATCTTTCTGCAGCAATTATACAATAAAAACTGTGGTTGCCATCAAGCTCACCAAACGAGGCAACTATGACAAACATTCCCCCAATAAAAACGGACTCCAGTCGCCGGCGGTCCCACTATTTCAATATAATATATTCCTGGCTACGGTAGCAACCATGGTAAAGGCGGGGCAGGGGGTGCTAAGAATCTCCAATGGAGGTTCGGTTGCCACTTAAGAAGACTCGTCCTGGCAACATAGCATAACGCACGCACCCTGAGGATTGACTAGAGGATCCTGGAGCTGGAAGAAGAGAAAAAAAGTGCACTGGGATTTATAGGATTATTTGCGGTCCGAAGAGAGGTGGAGGACACGGTAATCTTCGAATCCGGCAACTTGTTCTCGGATTTATCGTCCACAGGTCTCCCGACAACAACCCGCCAATCCCGTCAAAATAGCGGGCTAACTATAAAAATTTGAATTTATATGAATTATTTATTTTGTAATGCAGATTGATAAAATAAAAATTATATCAATCCGCGTTGTCAGCTCTTGTAAATTCTAATTTGTAGTATGCATTTTGTTATTTTTAACATTGAATATCCACTACCTCATATGGTAAGAGGCACACCTTGAGTGTCGTAAGAGGCGACAGAGGGAAACTGTTACAGGAGATGGGCAGCGGCATTTTTCTGATAGTAACTAAAAATACTCATCTTAAATCTTTCCCTTGGATAATTATAATTCATAAATTACTTCATGTTAAAATAACACTTTTTATACAATTCTCTTCTCTTCAAAAAAAATCAAGTTTCGCAGATAAAATATAGCCAAAATCCGTATTAGAATTTCACTCTATCTGTTCATAAAGTTTGATTATAAGTGATCCAGCAATTCCGAAGATAAATCTGGACATACAGACAAACCCTTAAATTAAATCGATAATAAAAATTGATGGTAAACGATTTTTTATAGAATAAGGATAATAAACGCGCACACAGTCCACCCGACGTTAAGTAGATGCTGTGGCCTATAGGCATCTACATTCATCCTCGATTATGAATCAAAATGCAGATGCGTCGCCACCCCTGAGGACTAAGGTGGAATGCCTCGTTTCCAGTAAGAAGGTTCTCCGGTTCTCTACACTCATAATATGAAACACAAGGCATAGAGCAGTTATTTTACGCTGGTATTCTGTGAGAACGTGGTCTTTCCCCGGTCGAGCCAAACCATTCCTGCTACAACCATAATATATGTAGCTACAGCATGCCTCTACCACGTATAAACGATTCCACAAAGAAGTCGGGCGAGGGAAAAATTCAGTGATTACATAATATGGAACTGGAATTGGATTCTCCACTAATTCCTGTAGTAAGTTCAAGATCGCTCAAGGAGCTATGGGCTGTGCTCGGAGGTTCACTGCTTTGTAGAATCGCAATGGAATCCCAAATATCTGAAGTACCAATGGGCTGAAATGAGACACAATCTTTACTCATTACGAAAGAAATTTCTTAACATTTATGTAAAAAAAAATCCCACTAAAAAGTATAAAATAATTTTAACGTCGACATAAAGTATAAAAATGAGGGTCCTCGTAATTTTGACGCAAAACGCGCTGTTAAACTTTTGGTCATCGGCTGTTCAATGGACAAGCCTTTTTATACTTGATAGAATGAATTAATTTGCTAATTTGTAAAAGTATTCACGTAAATTACACGACCGCAAGTTATTAACAATGACTGAATCGAGGATTTAAAGTTCGTGAATGTGGAATAAATTGTTTGCTGAATTCTAAATTATGGTTTTTGTACAAAGTACAAATCCGGTTTGTCAACTAAATTTGCCAAATAGTGAGTCCAACAATTTAATTGGTAAAAATGGTAAAACACCGAAATAATTTCGCAAGGATAATACTTTAATAATTGGTTATATGATAATGATTAATGTTATGAGCACCGCAGTGTGGTTGGTGCCGATCTTGTAATATCTTATTAGATATTGCGGTGTTAAAGCTAAGTCATTTGCGTCACATTGTAAATGCTAAATGTGCGCGCTCTGATAGAAATGCACAATACTTTGTTTCAAAAAAATGGGATACCCGTTCCGTGTGGTATTCAAATCCGCGGCTCTAGGCGTCGCAACTCAGTGCTAAGCCACTAGGCCACGGAGCCGTCAAAAAGTATTATACTTTTATATTATACTTTTTTACAAATGTAAGTTATGAGTTTCGCACCAGACTGCGATTAAATAGTATAAAACGGTATTATGACAGGGTACGGTACCTGGTGATTTCGATATTTAAGAAGCAGTTTCATGCAATCAGCAAAGAAAAAGTTCCAGTTCTCGTCCCTGTAGAAAAGATCACCTGACTTCAACCATTTATCTTCGGTGTATATCTCAGCTGTCATTTCAGGATTATTATAATAACCCTAGAAAAATAGTTGTATTTAAAGTAATAATTTTATGTGTAACAAAAATTGTGCGCCTTAACACTTTCATTGTCCGATTTTTAGACACGAGGCATTGCAACTCAGTCATCAGGGGTGACCTCGCATCTGCATTGCGATTCTTATACGAAGATAGATGCAGATGGGTTATTCCACAATCAGATGGGTTATTTCATCATTTTTAAATTTCATAAAATTTAGTCTTACCGCTTAAAAGGAGTTCAGTGACAAATACCCTTACAGAATAATTACTTAAATAAAGAACAGACGACTCTTCTCTCAAATATCGATAACAGCGATTCAGATCAGGTAAAAGCACTAGATGTAGTGACGAAAAGCTAAGAGATGCAGAAAGTCGATGGATGCTGGTGATTTTTTACTCGGCACTATATTTTGTGATAGTTTTCGGTGAAAGCCTGTAGGAGGAGGATTAATAGTGGACTTCTAAAAGGCTATAATGATTCGAAGATGCAACAGTATAATGGTGTATTTTATCTAGCTAAAAATACACCTCCCTTTTCTCCACAATCGCAGTAATTGCATTTCATCATACACATTCTGGATTACTACCAAATAGATACTACCAATTCAGAACTTTTCGGACTAAACTTTTACCATCATCATCATAATCATTACAGACTTTCTCAAGTCCACTGTTGAACATGGGCCTCTCCCAAGTAATACATAAAGCACAATCCTGAGCTACCTGCATCCATCGACTTCCTGCACGTCATTCCAGGTCATCACTCCATCAAGTAGGGGTCACCCTACACTACGTCCACTGGTACGAGGCTGCCACTCGAGAACCTTTTTTCCCCATCGGTTATCGATTCTTCGAGCTATGTGGCCGGCATATTGCCACTTCAGCTTACTAATCTGTTAGGCTATATCGGTTACTCTGGTTCGTCACTCATTTCTGAGTATATCACGCAGAGAATCCCCGAGCATAGTCCTCTCCATAGCTCGCTGAGCGACCTTGAGCGTCCTCATACGGCCAGCAGTGAAGGACCACGTCTCAGATCCGTAATTCATCACTGGCAACACGCACTGGTTGTACAATCTAGTTTTCAAAGTTTGACGTATACCTGACGAGAAGAAGTGTCGTAATTTTGTGAACACTGCTCGTGCGAATTGAATCCGTCGATTGACCTCTCGGTCAAAGTTGGAATTACCTAGTGGGACTATTTGCCCCAGGTTAACGTACTCATCAAAAAATTCGAGCCTCCCAACATCTACCGGCATAGGTGTTACATGGACATTAAATATGATCTTTGTTTTGTACATGTTCATCTTAAGACCTATCCGTTGGAAGACACCACTGAGGTCATTGAGCATAGTGCTTAGGTCTTCCAGCGATTCTACCATAAGGACTATATCATCGGAAAATCGAAGGTGAGTGATTTACTCGCCATTGATGTTAATACCGTATTTTTTCTAATCCAGTAGCTTAAAAACGTCTTCCAATGCAGTGGTGAAGAGTTTCGGAGACATAACGTCACCCTGTCTTACACCTCTCTGCAGTTGAATAGGTTTTGAACTCTGGTTCTTTACTTGGATAGCCATAGTAGCCCTACTGTACAAACACTTCAGTACTTCGATAGACTGACAATCAACCTAGCACCGCTGAAGGGACTGTAGCACCGCCCGAATTTCATCGAAATCAATGGCTTTCCCATAGTACACATACGCCAGGCAAAGTGGCAGACTGTACTCTTCGGTCTTCTGTATAATTCGCCGCAGGGGATGTATGTGGTCTATGGTACCGAAACCTTTTTGGAAACCGGCTTGTTCGGGAGGCTGGAAATCGTCGAGTCTGCGTGCAAGACGATTTCAGCCTCATATCCCGTCTAACAGCCACGATATTAAGAGTGTGGTGGGAGAGTTTTTCTGTTCTACTGCGGCTGGTCTTGCAGAACTTAACTATGACCGCATGGGCAGTTTCCACGAGCCTGTCATTCATATCGTCTACTGCTTTGCAATCTTCTTGACACTGAAAGCAGTTTTGTAACTGGAGCTGAAAAGTTTCGAGATTTTGTATTAGAGCTCTCTCTTCAACTTAACGTTTAGGTTCAGTGTGCCTCTTACTATTCGGTGATCGCTTCCAGTTTTCACCCTTGCGATCACTGAGACATCACTGAAAAGTTGCCGTCTAGTCATCATAATGAAGTCAATGTCATTTTTTGTCGAACCGTCGGTGCTTGACCAGGTCCACTTTCTGTGGGGCCGCTTCTGGAAGAAAGATTTCATCATAAAGAGCCCCTCCTTCTCCATGAAGTCAGCCAGCTGCTGACCCTTTGGGTTCCGTTGCCCTATGCCAGATTTCCCTACCTTTAGATCACCGTTCTTTCTTGTGCCTAGTTTTGTGTTGAACTTTCACCATAATCATTATTATTACAACCCATCACAAGACCACTACTGAACATAGACCTCCAACAAGGAATTCCGCAAAGTACAGTTCTGATTCATCTGTATCCATCGACTTCATCTGTTTCCAACTCATCACTTTATTTAGTGGCGGGCCATTCTTAACTTGTTTTTAAAATGCACGAGGCTGTAACTCAAGAACGTTAATTTCCTCTCTATAGGTTGTCACTGAAACTTCAGATCTGATGGATTATGGTTCTCAGGATCTACTCAAAATATTCGTAAACAAAAAGTTAAGAACTAAAAAACATAAATTACTAGATTAAAAAAAATTTCGATAATAAATACAAAATTTTGTCAAACTACGCTTCGAATACTTCTCAAAGTTAGATTTACGCAAATTCTTTTGGACTTGATCGTTTGACGTTTTGCTAAATTTATACATAAGTAAGATTTTTGACGTCGTTTTGTAATTTCGTTTGCTTTATTCGACATATTATTTTATTAAATGACATTTTGGACGAAAGAAAGTAGAAAAAAGTATTGATGAAGTACTGAATTTGTATTAGTGCAATAAATGCTATTGCACGAATAGCACAAATAGAAAACACGAACAAAAGATAACCGACGGAGTGCAAAAAAAATAAACATATATCATTTTTTTATTAATGAGATAAGTAAATATTATCTCCTACGTAGTAAATAGAATAGGTAATAGAGTATCAACTGAAATAATAATGTTGCAAGCCATAATAAATGCCACTAGCGCCATATAGTATTATTACGAGCTTATGGTTCGTGGCAATAAAAATTGTCGATGGAATTACCAAAATTAACACTTTAATTCACTTTACACTAATTAAACTTAAAAAACTAATAATTAATCACACTGATCCACTTTATTTCGCTCCGAAGCTTCGCCTGTCTCGCCAAATTCAATACTTACCCGATCGCACCTTTCAGCGCCTATAAATACACAATAGCACCGAAAAATCCAGAACATTCAAGTAAATACGCGCACCAATCGAGAAGGCGCCGAAAGTTCGAGTGTCAACTTCTAGAAGCTTAGTTCTTCGTTTCGATACCAAATGGTGCTGTCGGTTGAAAGTTGAGTGATGTCATTTTCTGGAAAGCTCCCCCCGCTCTCATCCCTGCCACTACATGACGTCAACTTAGGCGCGCAACAGTATGGAGTAGCAAAACTAGGAGAGCTTTCTAGAAAATTCCATGCTAGAACTTTCACACTGGCGCCATCTAATATCGAGTGGCAGAACTATAAGAGAACTTTCTACACTTAGTCGGATGGGACTCGTATGTGCTCGAACATTCTAGATGTTACAGTGGAAAGGCCTATATAAGGCCAGTAAGGACCGCAACCGAGTAAGTATTGAATTGGAAAATCAAGCGAACACTTCTAAGCGATATAACTGCGAAATATAGTGTTTCATTTGTGTGTGTTAACCCCTTAGTCCCCAGCTAAAATGAGTTACATCGCTAGCCCGTTTTGCGTGAAGTGGCGTTGCTAAAAAATACCTAACCTTGAATTTGTCGTACATTTATTTTCTATAAAATTTATTATAAATAAACAGAAACAAGTATTATATTGAATTTTATAATAAATTTTATAGAAAATAAATGTACGACAAATTACATTTATTTTCTATAAAATTTATTATAAAATTCAATATAATACTTGTTTCTGTTTATATATTATGTCATATTACTAGTTTTAGTGTTTTTTCTTCATTAGAAATATATTTTAATTATATATTTAAAGTAAAAATGGTACCTACCCAGCTCATGACAGCAGCTCCATTTTCACAGTTAATTTTATAAATTACTCCAAATTATTTACGTAAAAAGATAAATTGTATTCACACAAAAATGTATTAACAATTTTATAATAAAACATTATACTAAACACTAATAAAACATTAGAAAAATCAAAAAAATCAACACAATAATTACGTACGAAATTCACGTAGATTATAATTAAAAAACTAAAGACTAACTACGTTGTATTGCATTAGAAGATAACGCCAAACTGTTCATAGACAAGTAGTCTATAAATATAATTTTTTATGGTTTAAAGTGCTGTGGGTGGATATGGCCATATTCGAACACTTAGAATTTGACAAAATATCGCCTTGGTTGGATCCGACCGCGAGCATTTTGAGAAGTTAAGTTGTAGTAGGTGTTTGGTAGCTAAAGTTCAAACTGGTAATTTAATCGGCAGTTTTTATTGTAACAAATGGTGTCGGGAGTGAGATAAAATCCTATCCATTGTACACACGGACGACACGGAGGGTGTCCGTAACCGAATCCAACGCCAGCAGGAGACGGACCAGAGACGATTTGGTGGTGCAATGCCGCAGACGTCGGAGGGCTATCTGCCAGCCATGGAGGCCGGCCCGTCAGTAGCTCCTACACCGGTAGCACCTAACTTAGATGCACTGGTAATGATGCTGCAGGAACAGGCCCGCCGATGCCTCCCATCCCAGCGGTTGGGAGAGCAGCTGCAATAATAATAAAATAAAACTAAATAGCTTAATACTGCTGTCTTTCATATGGTGAGTGTCTGGAGACTCTTTTTTTACTGGAAACGAGATATTCCATCTTAGCCCCCAGGGATGACAACGCATATGCATTTTTTTTAACCCTTCGATCGCCATAAAAATCCAATGAATTCACGTGCGCCCGGCAAATCCCGAGTGGACGCATGCAACCGCACCCAACCGCAGCACTTAAAACCATTAAAAGTTATAATATTTAGAGACTACTTTTCTATGAAGAAGTTTGGTATTATAAAATCTATACAAATTTTTCTATATAAAATCAGGGTTTACTTCATTACAAAAAGACTGTTGTATTTTGAATAAATGAATATGAATGAATGAATGAATGAATAAATGAATATACTTTTATTGTACACCACAAACAAATATACAGTTAACAAAACACAAAAAAGATTATAATATTATGTAAGTACAATTTGGCGGCCTTATCGCTACATAGCGATCTCTTCCAGGCAACCAAAGGTGTAAGGATTAGAACAGTGAGAACTAGGTAGGTGGTGCAATATAAATACACATAATATAGCAGCGATTTATAGACAATACATGCAATAAAATAACATACAAATAACTAATACATGAAATTATATAAATTGCTAAAATATAATAAAAATAAAGTAAAACATATGTTGATATATTAATATATAAAAAAACTTACACATTTACCCAAATATATATATATATATATATATATATATATATATATATATATATATATATATATATATATATATATATATATATATATATATATATATATATATATATATATATATATATATATATATATATATATATAAAAATTCCTCAAACAATAATATAAAGCAGATAAATATAATAGATACATAATCACTTAATTTATTCTAACGGTGTTCAAACGACTGAGACAAGTAATGCTCTTTAAGTAGTCGCTTAAACATAACAATCGTTTGTGCTTCACGTATACGCAACGGTAGGGCATTCCAGAGCTTGATAGACTGGACAGTAAAAGATTTATTAAAAAAGGAAGTATTGTGAGTTGGAACCCTTAAAATGAATTTTCTTGAAGAGCGTAGAGGTTCTCCTGGAAGCCCCACAAAACTAAACTTCTCCTTTAGATAAGGAGGTGTAGAAGGGTGAAATAATACACAGTACAGAATAGAAAGAATATGCATATTCCGGCGAAGTCGGATAGGTAACCACTTGAGACGTGAGCGAAATTGGGAAATATGGTCAAATTTGCGCAATCCAAATATGAACCGAATACTAGTGTTTTGAAGTCTCTCAAGCTTATTTAGCTGGTCCTCGGTTATGTCTACATAGCTTGCGTCAGCATAGTCGAGAATCGGAAGGAGAGCGGAATCGGATCGCACAGTCTCTGCGAGCATAATTTTTGTAGGAATGGGAAGAAATGATCGAAGGCGACGCAGTGAACTAAGAGCGACAAAGGTTTTCTTACTTACCTCATTCAGTTGGCGTATCCAATTTAAGGAGTTATCGAAATAAATACCAAGATTTTGACACTGTCAAAGTAAGGGATTACAATTCCATCGAATTCGATAGGTGGTACGGAGGACCAGTCAATTCTTGAGATGAGGCTCCGGCTACCAATAATAATGGCCTGTGATTTTTTGGGATTGACATTTAGGCCGTATGACTTACTCCACTCATGAATAATATTTAAATCGTTATTCAACGTAGAGATTGCATTCGGCAAATTCTCAAGAGTTGACTGGGTGTAAATCTGAACATCATCCGCATACATGTGGTAGAGAGAAGATATTTTACGAGTGATTGAATTAATGAAAATGGAAAAGAGTAAAGGTGAGAACACGCCGCCCTGCGGCACGCCTGCAGTAATATCACACCAAGATGAGTGGGTTTCATCAACACGAATACACTGCCGATGGCCACGGAGATAACTTTGAAACCAGTCAATTACTGATGGAGATATGTTAAGGGACCACAATAGACTCAACAGTATATCGAAATCAATAGTATTGAACGCATTACTGAAATCCAGCAAGGTCATGACTGTGAGTTGTTTATTATCCATACCCCACCGTATGTCATCAGTAACTTTGATTAAAGCAGTAGCCGTACTATGACCGGGACGGAAACCTGATTGTAAAGAATTCAACAAATTGTGCTTATTAAGGAAAAGGGTCAGCTGTTGGCAAATAAGTTTTTCAAGGACTTTAGAAAGGAAAGGTAAGATCGAGATGGGACGGAAATCAGAAAGGTATTTTGATAACAAAAACAAAACATACCAAGCGAATGGCGGCAGCGTGAAAATCGCAATCATTTCAATATATATTACTCGAAATTATTTACGTAAAAAGATAAATTATATTCACACAAAAACTTTTATTACAATATTATAATAAAATACTATATTAAAACACTAATAAAATACTAGAAAATTCAAAAATCAACACAATCGAAAATTGCATACGAAATTAACGTATATTATAAAGAATTATCCTTAAGATAACTTGACTTTTTATTGAAATAGAGGATATAAAATTTCATATTGATTCTATAATGTAAAACTTCTTCATATAAAAAGTCCCTAAATATAAGTATTAATGGTTTAAAATGCTGAGGATGTGCGCGGTCAAATTCGACCGCTTATATTTTGACGGAATAGCGCTGCGGTCGCATTCGACCGCTTGGGGGCTGAGGGGTTACTTGCGAATAAACGTAGATTTTTACGACCCTCAGCATCCATTTATTTCTTTCATTTATTTCATTTATTATCATTTCCACTGGACTGTGTACTCGTTTTTCACCCTTATTCTATAAAAAATTTACAATATTTTCTAGTTAGTAACTCTTTTGAGTCTTGGACTAAGACTGCCTTAGAGTCCGTCTGGACGGGTACTAGCCTCTTACTTATTTGTGCCACCATCGTCAGATTACCGTCGCTTCGGACTATGAGAATGAAGGAATTGAGAGTGCAACTGTGCTTGCGCATACATTCGGGCAGTATAATCTTGTATTGTGCAAATGGCTACTCTCCGTTGAGACTGGCCGCCGTGACCGAAATTCTGTCTGGAGGTCATTATTTATTAAGCTTTTACTTAAACATAATTTTGATAAAATAAACAAAGATAATACTTATTCATGGCATAAGTAGTTCATTTGCAGTAATAAACGAATTTTCCGTTATTACAAATAGAAATCTAAATCAAGTAATATTACACTGACCCTGTCTACGAGAAAATTCAAATGCTCAGATAGTAACCTGATAACCTTTAATTATAATGGTATTATAGTGAAAGCCTTATTCTGTTTTGAAACCTGCGGGATTAACTTTAGATAAGGATAGTTAAGGCAATTATCCGTGTGCCAATGACTAAACTAATAATGACAAAAACAATCTAATTAATTCACTTTAACTAGATTTACTAATAATTGTTTATAATATATAAGTACCTCAATTCAAGAGTCGGATCATCAATGAATTGTATTTTAATTCTGCGTTTAATATATATTTATATTAATTATTATTATTAACTAGTGACTCGCTCCGGCTTCGCCTAGATAGTGTTATCTGTGTTGTCTGTGTATATAATAACGTGGCGTTATCTGTATAACGCCACATTATTATATACACAGATAATCGCGTTAAATTCATGCTGACGTGACACAGACAATTTTCAATTTGCTGCCAAATCGTAAAAAAATGACAAATTATTAAAATACATACACAATAATATTGGCAAAGAGTTGCATTTTGAAAATTTTAACTTATTTTTTATTATATCGTTTACAAGCGGCCAGTTCTAAAACTTTCAGTTTCGCCCTCGTAATTTTACACAGCACTACATGTTACACACGTAGTATAGCAGCAGCAAGAATTAAGTTGGTATAACTAAATATTTCGTTATTATTTCGCAAAACTCTGTATTCGCTCTTGAGAGCGAATTTTGCGAGATGGTTGTATGAAGCTTAAACATTTCTTTTACTCCGTTATTGCTTAAAGATAATAATAAGTAATATATGTACGTGATGAAGAAAATTAATAAAAAAATTTCAAACATTCCCTTTTATCTTTTAAATTCAAGATGTATAACCGCACACATATGTAAGGGTCGATCGGTGGGCAAAACGTTGTTTCCTATGGATCACATTCAATTTGAGATAATGTTATATAAACACCTTAGCCTTATTGACTCGTATTTTCAAAAAAATGCAACATAGATATAACTCTAATTATTTAAATATTTGAACTTAAGTTCAAAATTTGGCTATTCTATGAAAAACAACACTATATAATTATAATGTAAAAACCGCAAAAGCTGAGACGTCAAGATATTACAATATCGTATTATGAACACATCAACAGAATGATTTCTTATATTTACGAACACTATACATTGATTAAAACTATATTAACGGATTTTATCGCATCAACAGAATCTAAGGATATTTTATATTTCATCATATATCTTAAAATCCATTAAGAATTTTCTGATATAGTAAATGGAGTGATAGATTATTTTAAGTTCTTAAATTAAAAATAAAAAACATTTCGTAATTTTTTTTAAGAAAAATGTAATTTTTTTTAATCGCCGTAGAAAATTATTACGATAAAAAGCTTCATTTCTTCTTACAAAAGTATCAGTTTTTATTAAAATTGCAAAAATCTTATAAAATCTAATTATGAATAATAATCGTTTTTTAAATAGACTACACATTATGAAAGAATTCTCTCAAAGCTTTTCGTTGTAACATGTCCAAGGAAAGCTCGATAAGAGTGAAGTCAAGCGACTGTGTAGGCGATTCCAAAACTTTAATATCGTGGTC
Organism: Parnassius smintheus behrii; assembly: GCA_036936625.1. Classification (NCBI taxonomy): domain Eukaryota; kingdom Metazoa; phylum Arthropoda; class Insecta; order Lepidoptera; family Papilionidae; genus Parnassius; species Parnassius smintheus. Next base: position 2,515,529 of record JAUPFT010000005.1, on the reverse strand, counting down.
TAGGAGAGCGGCCGACATAAGCCGCGCCGTATGGGAATTAGCATTATCGTGCATGAGTAGAATTTTTTGGCCCGTTTGGATTCCATTTGGGACAATAACAGGCTCTACTACCCCCTCGTGGTATTTTTGTGCAGTCATGCTGCTTAAGATCCAAACGGACTCGGTTCGTCCGCCAAGACGAATTCCTTCCTGATGGAAGGAATTCGTACCAAAGGCGGGACAATCATGGTGATCCATGATTGTCCCACCTTTGGTATGAGTGGACCTCCTAATAGTACCGTAGACGGCTTATCTCTCCTAAGAGGTCTCCAAACGCATGTTTTTCGTGAAACCGAATGAAACCCAAACCGGGTCTCATTGGTGAATAGCACACACAGGCATTGTTAGTCACTCCAAACTAAATGCTCCCGAGCCCACGAAATCCTCCTACCGCGATTCTCACGTCGCATGCTGGAACACGTAGCGGTCTTCGAGCGTAGAAAACAACTTTATGCAATTTTTTTTTTGCGCGGTTTTGTTAAGACTACGCTTACCAGCTGCTGGTTGTCCTGGAGCGTTTGTAGTGGTTGCATCGCTGTAATATTGGGTTGTCTTCTTGAGTTATTTGGACAAATCGATCCAGTCTCTGCGTGGTATCACGATATTAACAGTTCAGCCATATCTCCTAGTACTGCGTTAACGTGACCACAACCTTGATATCACGTTTTGGTGACGTTATGTGTAGGGCCTCGGTACGTAGTGTGTGTTGAATAGCACCATTTTCTAACATGCCCACGACTCGTAACATTTCATCTCGACTTAAATGGTGACGTGACATGACTCTTAAGGCTCACATCGAACGTTAAATTAAAAAAAGACAATCTTATCCCTTTTCATTAACTTATATCAGTGGGACAGTTTTAATTTTCCTTTACGTAACGAATTACTTAAAATTTTGTTGCCACATTTGGTTTTCCTTTTGTTTTTTTTTATTTACATTTTAAAATTTTGGATAAAAGATTAAAAGAGGTTAAATCAGTATTTAAGCACTTTTTATGGGAACTAAAGAGATTTAGAACTATAAAGTCGTGAATAATTCAGGATTAAGGTATCCTTAGATTCTGTTGATGTATTTGTTAAATTAATTAAGCTAATATTACAGATTTTATCATGTTTTAAATTTTTAAATTCCCGACGTATCGGGCATTGAGGTATTATTAGATACACCGAGGAGTGGGGGGGAGCTGAGGTAAAAATAAAGTAAAGTTACAGCCTATATACGTCCCACTGCTGGGCATAGCCCTCCTTTAATTTCTGAGAGCGTTTTAGGGCAAGGAAATGTCCGCCGCGCTGCCCCAGTGCGTGTTGGCGAACTTCACATCATGTCTTCGAAATATTTTTTTTCTTATTTCTCAGACATGCATGTTTCTCTTCACCGCCAAGCACGTGGTAAATCAGTACTTAAAATTGCAATTAACAATTTCTTTGCTGCCGGCGGGGATCGGCTTCCATAATAATATACTACAAACCGCCGAAGATTGGTTAGTTCTTACCATCCGTCAAGCGCAATATCCCTCTATAAGATAGTGGTCTCTCTTACATAGGACAAACAAAATTATCCATAAAAAACCGGGTTAAGAACGTATCATGGATGTGAAGCAACAGCGCTCAAGGAAGTCTGCAGTATTTCAACATGTTCAGAGTCATTCCTACCATTATAACAGATATGATAGACCACAAATCCTCAAAAAAGAACATAGCTTTCTAACAAGGATGCTTTGCAAGCCTATTGAAATTAAAAAACGTCCTAATTACAATAACAAGGTGGCTTGTGCTACCATCTGTTTGGGATCCCACTATTTATAAAATTAAATCGAAATCCAAGCATACTACTGCAACACTTCGAGAAACTATAAGTTTATACTGTGTAGATCGGAACAAAAATTTTAAATCTCAATCTAGAAGTAGCCGTGTTTAACTATGACATTGGGATGTCGAACGACTCAATTCCTCGTGACCAAAGGTGCTGCAAAGTCCCGTAATTTCGGAAATCGAAAAAGTTAAAACTAAACGCGATAATATCCGTAAAATTTTATTCGATGTGTGGTATTCGTTTTTAAATAAGAAATCATTATGATGTATTAAATTATTTTAACCTCTCAAAATGCGAGTGGTCGGATCCGACCACGGCGATATTCCGTCAAATTCCAAGCGGTCGGATCCGACCACACCCACCCACAGCACTTTAAACCATAAAAACTATTATTAAGAGACTACTTGTCTATGAAGAATTTTGGCATTATAGGCTCAATGTGAAATTTCCTATCCTCTGCTGCAATAAAACGTAGTTAGTCTATGGTTTTTTATTTAAAATCAACGTTCACTTCGTACGCCCATTTCGTGTGACGTGTTATTGTGTTGATTTTTGGATTTTTCTTTTGTTTTAGTAGTGTTTAGTATAGTGTTATACAATAAAATTGCTATAAAATTTTTTGTGTAAATACAATTTATCTTTTTACGTCAATAATTTCGAGTAATATAAGGAAATAATTGTGAAATCCGAGCTGCTGTCCTGCGCCGGATAAGTATTATGTTTTACATTTTTACAGACAAAAATACAATTAATATACACACACATATATATATATATATATATATATATATATGTATATATATATATATATATATATATATATATATATATATATATATATATATATATATATATATATATATATATATATATATATATATATATATATATATATATATATATATATGAAGTTAAAACACTAAAACTAGTAACATGACATAACAAATAAACATAAAGAAGTATTATATTGAAATTTCTAATGATTTTTATAGCTAATATATAGCTCATTTTAGCTCGGGACTGAGGGGTTAAGAGACATCGTTAGGTATATTTGGGGTACACCGAACGATTTCATTAGTTGGTGATAAAGGTTTCTTTAAACCTCAAGTTTGGGCGATTAATTGAATCAAGGTCATAGAAATTTCAAGTAAACTAAGTGTGGCATGCAAAGCTACGGGGGTGGGGGTACTTCACCCTGGGACAGCTTCGTATCCTACATAAAGCCAAAAACCATCCGTGGATGGAAAATCGCTATCACACTAGAATGTTGCTACAAGATACCACCAATCGGCAATGGATTAATAGAGAGCAGTTCAAAAATTGGTGAGCTTGATTTTGTTGAAACCATTCTTGTCAGCCTCCAGCACATGTGCGAATTAGTCAGCGTCTCGGTTTTCTATAGAATATGGAGTGTGCACAGAGATTTTATAATTTAAATCTTCCCTCTCCTTTCTATTATCGGACAACAAGAAAAACGATGAATGGCCCCTTTGTTTTCAATATAGCTGTCATTTGAACCAAACGGTTTGCTTCATCTTTTGTATTGCGTACGGAAATTAAGTGAAATAATTCCTAGCGTCTGTTTTTCAATCTGATTTCAATCTGGATATCTTCAAAGCGATAGTGACGTATTTTTACGTAAAGCTTACTAATTAATGAATAGATTTAACTTAACTAAATAAACTGAAATCTTACAGATTATATTCTCAGAGAGCAGACCTTCTTGTTGTAAATAGGTTGCGATACAAAAGAGTCGAGTTGACGCATTCTCTTCCAAAAATATCCCACGCAATAATATAGACGTAAGCAGATACGCATGTGTATTTTTGTATGATTTTTCTTTGTAGGAAAAGTGTAAAGATTAATGTTTCTTTGTGGTTGTTATTGAGAAATCTAACTACCAATACCACAAAGTAGTCTATATGCAGGAGCACTGAGGCATTTTTTGTGTTACATACGCTAGAATTCGCAAAACATAGAAATAAATTTCAATATATTAATCCCAACTATCCAAATTTAGTGAGGGTAAGGCTCTATTTAAGACAAATCTTCTATAATGGGTCCATCCCTAAACTTTTTACCAGACTTCAAAAAAGGTGAGTGTGTACAATTCGAATTTATCTTTTTTTTATGTATGCTACGCTATGTCTCCGTCGATTATAAACCAATTTTGATTCTCGATTAATGATGATGATTCTTTTTTTTATTATAAAGTTTATTTAGCAGTGGTCCCATATAAATTTGGTATTTCACCCAAAAAGGTGCCAAATTAGTATATGCAAAAATTTACAATGTGACTCAAATATAAAACCTTAAACGACATTAATATTGTGTTATTTCTTAGTCTACTCAAAACGGTAAACAAAACAACTTTCACAAATAAGTAAGTCTACTATAAGACATTTTTAATTTATTGAAGTCGGCTTTTACTTTAAATAAATAAAACAATAGAAGTTTTATCAACTAGGGTATAATTAAAATGATTGCTGAAGGGGTGAAATTACACAGGAGCGACTACGTTAATAAATTTCAGCAACATCACCGTAAACGTTCTTAACATTTTAATAATTCTGATGTCGTGCCAATTGAACGAACCGATTCATGTTACTTTTGCTAAACATTATGCTGGGAAATGTATCGTCAAATTTTTAGTATATTGTGGTCCTATGATCTGAATATTAAATAATTTTATGTGCATGAAAGTAGTTGATATAACTGATGTGCTAGAAAATAAGGACGATTTTGTATATTACTTACTCTGGAAAGATTTATTTTAAAGAATAAAGGTGACAAAAGAGCACACAGTCCACCTGTTGGTAAGAGAATGCTGTGGCCCATATACATTTATATCTATCCTCGATTAAGCATCAAAATGCTGATACGTTACCACCCCTGAGCCCAAAGATGGAATGCCTCGTTACCTCATTTGGTGTAAAAGAAGAGCCATTCGTGCTACAATCTGGGAAGGAACATAGCCGCAGCATGACTCTGACTCGTATAAAATAGAAAACTAAGAAATGAAGATAATGATTTCTTGAAATATAGTCCATTACTACATTATTGCCTAGTAGTTATTCTAGTTGCCGATGCTGATTATGCTGTTCTGGATTTAAATCTCGGGTCGAGCCGAAATCAGATACTGAGTTTTTCTGTCAATAAATTCTCAGCAGCAGCCAGAGACAGGAAGCTGGCGCTGTTTTCTGAGCCTCCGAAATAATGTTAAGCCGTCGTTCCTGCATCTGTTCTCTTTCCGGTCGTCTTGGATTACCATTCTATCGAACTTTGATAGTGCGGCAATAGAAGGTGCACATGGCTAGTCTCTGTTGAGACTGAATCTTGGTCTAGAGGACATTATTATAACATCGTTATGGTTACCGTTATATCCTTTCAAAAGTCCACTGTTGTATATAGGTCTTCCCACAGATTGTCTCATAAAAAGGATATTTGTAATATGTCCTGCGCTATTCAGGAGGTTTTGTTAGTAGGAAGACGCTGCTACCTATCTCCTGGCTGTATCACTCTTCCGCCTTTTACGACAATCACGGGACGATATGGGTTGGTAGATATTCTTACACCGCCATTACACGATATAAACAACATGTAACACACGATATAAAAATCCTGTAATTGCCGGTAATTGTGTAATCGGAATTAAACATATTATAGAACTTAATTAAAATAATTTTTATTTGAAAAATGTAGAAGTTTTATAGCGTCTGCATTGGCCGGGGAATTATTGTATTATAAAAGACCCAGATTTACTCATGCGCGTGTCGATAAGAGGAAATAAAACTACATATTATTTGCAAATCAAATGAGTTTTCAGAAGTAAACTTATTTATTTTACATACACATACATAAACACTCACGCCTGTTAATCAGATGGGTAGGCAGAGACAACAGACTTCCAATTGACACGATCCTGACACACCTCTCTCGCCTCTTCCACATTCATATACCTATACATGCTCGTCGCTCAAGGGTTTAATTTGGCCCCTTTTCAATGGATCGCCAATTTAGTCAACAAACTTTCGCCTAGGGCGCCCCTTATAGACTACTCCGTTCACTTCTGCAACATAAATTTACATTGTCATTTTTTCCTTATTCATTATTTCTACATGACCAAACCACCGAAGAATTCCTTCCTTAATCCTCGTCACATCATCTTGCATACCACATTCTTCTCTTATTACACAATTTCTCACCTTCTCACATAGATTCAGCCCAAACATAATCCTTAAAGACCGCAATTCTACTGCATTTATTCTAATCTCGTGCTTCTTCTGCCATACCCAACTTTTACTACCATACGTTAAATTAGGGACTAACACAGCGTTGTGAATTGCCATACGTGCCTTTTTTGACGCATTCTGACTTTTCACAATAGAGTGTAGGGCCCCATTTATTATATTTCCCGCATTCACCCGTCGTTATATATCCGTATCACATCTTCCATCCCTACTAAATACGCAACCCAGATATACAAACTCATCTACTTGCTCGATCAACTCCCCTTCTATTCTTATTTCACATATCGTCTTACTTTCTTCTGTTTCAAAAACCATAACTTTCGTCTTACTTGTGTTCACTTTCATACCCTTTTCTTTTAATGATCTGTTCATTAATGTAACCATCATCATCTCGGCTGTCGACGACGCAGGAATAACTTGATAATCGGCGTACAAAAGGCATTTGACGGTTAACTCACCCATTCTTAATCCGCATTCTTCAACTTTCAAATTTTGCAAACACCTGTCCATATAGATAGGGCCAATGTTGGAAAAGATCATTAATTCGGCATAAGGCCAAGTAATGATCCATCCACTGCGCTCTTCATTCTTTCATCCACAATTACGAAATCTATCATACTTCTATCATCATCATCATCACCTCTTTTCCGTGTTTACATGTGAATTTTCTTATAACGAAAGAAAGTATTCATCACGAAAAGATTCTTTTACACACATATGGTGAGGAGGCTTCCACCATTCTCATTTATACTTTCATAATCAAGTCCCTTCACCCCTACCCTTTCATTAAAATTTCCTTACATAACAATATTTCCATTTACCTTATATTTCATTGACATCATCCTTACCATCTCCCAAAACTGCTCTTGGATATAAGTGGGCTTAAACATATCTGGGGCGTAGACCTCTAGAACAAACAACTGTATTAAGCCCACTTTCATTCGTATATATAATAGCAGTCTCGGACTTACAAATTTATACTCTTTCACACATTAACTCATTCTTCCTGAAAGGATGATACCGACTCCCTGGCATACTCGCTCGGTCTCATCTACACCAGACCAGTACGCGGTACACATGCCATGAGTAGTGAAAACCCTTCCATTCCGTTTCGTCTCATTTACACATAACACATCTATTCCTCTATCATTCATCACATCGTATGCCTATATTCAGTGTAGCCAGACGAGCCTCCGCAATCCAGTTTTCGCCCCTCCGGGAAACAGAACGTGATGGATGTCGAGCCTTGTCGTCGTCGTATTGTACTGATTTTGATAACGCACTTAATGGAAATCACAAGGTTTTTGTTACATGTTATATAGAGTGATTTTTTTACCGTAATCAATAAACACTTCTAATTCAAAATAAACTTTCAATACTCGATTTTGACGTGGTGGAGCCAAGCTGCAGTTATATTAGTAGTATAGTCCCGGAAGGACCACGCTCTCACAAAATACCAGCGTAAAGTAGTAGCTTGATAGGACTGTGTTTCGTATCTACGTTTCGAATAGTGAGTGTAGAGAACCGGAAACCCATTTATCTGCAAATGAGGTATTCCATCATAGTCCCCACGGGTGGCAACGCATCTGCATTTTGATTCAAATCGAGGATACATGTAGATGTCTTTGGGCCACAGAAACCACTTACCATCAGGTGGACCGTGTGCTAGTTTGTCACTCTATCCTATTAAAAAAAAACTAAAAAATAACAATTTTTTTGAATTAACTAAATAAATAAATCAACCCATCGAAATTAAAATAATAAGTACTATTACACTATTAAACGAGCAATTCTTGTATATATATATATATATATATATATATATATATATATATATATATATATATATATATATATATATATATAATCGGGATCTCGGAAACGGCTCCAACGATTTTCATAAAATTTAGTGTCCAGGGAGTTTCGGGGATAATAAATCGATCTAGCTAGGATTTAATTTTAGAAAATGTCTTTTAGTCCCTGTTTTTAGGCAATGAAAAACTGCTACAATATCGTTAGAATAAGAAGGTAAATTTTGACGGTTTGTTAGTGATTATAAATAGCTTAATTGGTATAATGGTCGGTCACAGAATCTTGAAACCCCGGTTCGAGCCCAGACCGATCGACCGACTTTTTTAATTTTTTTCCATGTTCCTTTCTTTTTTGAGAAAATCTATTTTTTCGAGCCCTCTTTTTAGTATTTTTTAAAAACACAAAAATTTAAATCAAAATAATTGCACTCATGATTTTTTATTCAAATAACCAGTTCCGTTTTTTATGTTATGTCGCTAAGATCAAAAAATATTATTTATATTTCATCAGTATGTAATTTGTATCTAAATATAATTTCTAAAACACACGAATAAAAAAAAAATCGAGCGATAAATACCAAGCAAAGCTCGGTCAACCGGGTACTAATATTAATGCAAAATAAAAATAAATGTAAAATATTAGTGTCGTAGGCTTCTATTTTGTACACTTGTTTCACCAAAATTTTTTCCCTACGGTAAAAAATCATCCAGTATATTGTGGACTGATTTTGACAATATTATTTGAAATAGATATATTATGCACATTTGCTAGCTGGCACTAGCATATTCCAACTGAACTGTATTGTTTATTATGTAATTCACGGTACAATAAGCAATCATATTTCCATTGATAATTATTTCCCTGCAATTATCGGCAGTATTTAGCTTTGTTAGTTTTAGTATCTGAAGTTATTGCATTTGTGTTGTAAATGCGTTACATTTTATTTTATATTCTGGGTTATTGTAAATATACATTTTTCCAGAAATCATCGTTCATCGTCACCTCATCTAAAGAATTCCCAAAACACGGCTCAAAACGTCATGCAACTATTGACTACCTGCATGTTTTATAAGGTTCTTACTATATCTAGTGGGAAGTCACCTAATTGTGTTTACTAGTGCGAGGCTATCACTAAAGAACCTGTCTTCCCCAGCCATAGCGCCGTATGTAAGGCATAATTACTCCTTCAATTAATTGTGTATGATGGAGTGTAGAGAACCGGATCCCCTTTTTACAGGAAATGACGTAATCCATCTTATTTCTCAGGGGTGACTACGCATCTGTATTTTAATTCTTACTTGAGAATAGATGTAGACTTCTATAGGCCACATCTTCCATTTACCATTAGGTGGGCTGTTGTGTGCATGTGGGTCACAATTATTCTATATAAAAAAAATCGTACTTAGTTTGCCATTTGAATAAAGAAAGAAAAAAATAAACAAGTATACTGATGTCCATATTATAAAAACTGAGACTTCGAAGGACCATATGTTCAGGCTTATGATGATGACGATGATAGAAATATCAGCCTTCTTAAAGACCAAGATATAATACCTTCATTAATTACGACCGAGTTTTAAGTTACTCCGGTGTTATAACGAAGATTAAACAGAAACCCCTTAAATTAATTTTCATTTACTCGACAGACAGCCAATTGAGTTATCTAATTACTTAAAATCTTAAATTTATTCGCTAACAATTATAAGTAACTGCTGTAGTCAAAATATCCAAATTGCCGCTTCAATAATTTCTTGAGCAATCGTAGCTTGTTGTCAAAGTATATTTTCACAAACACACTCAAAATATAGGACGCAACAATATTACGGTTTGTAATAAAATAATAATTGGGCGCACCTGCTAACGCTTTGTGTAGTTAAAAGAATATTATTATAAGCAATTTGAAAACCTCGCGTTGCCACGTGAAAATAACACAAATAGATGTATCAAGTGAGGCGAATTTCGATTTCTTTGTAAAGCATTTTTTAAATAATTAGGCTAACAAACAAGAACACAGTTCACATGATGGTAAGTGGATGCTGTCTCCCATAAAAATCTAAATTTATCGTCGATTAAGGATCAAAATGCAAATACTTTGTCACCCAAGTGGACTCCGTAGGAATGTCTCGTTTTTAGTAAAAAAGTTTTACCGGTTCTATACACTTACCATTCAAAACACTGCAGCATTGAGATAGATAGCTAAATAGATAATCATTTATTGCATTTAAACAAATTTGTTACATTAATGGAAAACTTATAAACAAATAGTGGTTTTAATTAAACTACTGTTTTACGCTGATATCACATTTGCGTTGTAAGAGTGGCCGGTGGTTGGTGAGCATCGGCCTACAGTACAATATATGAATAGAGGCTTTAAACTTACATTAGTCTCGTATGCTTATTTATCAAATATTAAATAAATGCGCTTTTTAGTTTTCTCACAGTTTTCAACTTCAAAACCGGCCAAGAGCGTGTCGGGCCACGCTCATTGTAGGGTTCCGTAGTTTCCCGTCCATCACAATAAGTGTTCCCACTTATGAGTTTAAAGGTGGGTATCCATTATGTTCGCGCTCCAGCAGCGCTCCGCGCTCCTGCAACTGCTCCCGGTAGTGGGTACGTGCGCGAACATGGAGCGTGCAACATTGCACGCTCCGCGGCAGGCGCTCCGGTTTTCCATCCAATTTCAAAATGATTTTCCTAGAAAGTCCTTATAAAGTCCTACTTTTCAGATTTTTTTCATATTTTCTAAACTTATGGTTCAAAAGCTAGAGGGGGGGGACACATAGTTTTTTACTTTTGGAGCGATTATTTCCGAAATTATTGACATTATCAAAAAATGATTTTAGTAAACCCCTATTCATTTTTAAATACCTTTCCAAAAATATATCACACGTTAGGGTTGAAATTTAAAAAAAATCACTTCCCACTTTACATATAGGGGGGCTACCCTAATAAAACTTTTTTTTCCAATTTTTATTTTACCACTTTGTCGGCGTGATTGATACACATATTGGTATCAAATTTCAGCTTTCTAGTGCTAACGGTCACAGAGATTAAGCGAGGATGGACAGACGGACAGACAGACATGGCGAAACTATAAGGGTTCCTAGTTGACTACGGAACCCTAAAAATGGAGAAAGTTCTCAATTCGACACAAATGTTTTCGTGTATACGAGTATGTTACACAATAAAAGTAAAGTAAAGTTACAGCCTATATACGTCCCACTGCTGGGCTCAGGCCTCCCCTCATTTCTGAGAGGGTTTTAGGGCAAGGAAGTGTCCGCCGCGCTGCCCAAATGCGTGTTGACGAACTTCACATGTCTTCGAAATATTTTTTTTTCATATTCCTTAGAAATGCAGGTTTCCTCACGATGTTTTCCTTCACCGCCGAGCACGTGGTAAATCAGCACTTAAAATTGCAATTAACAATTTCATTGGTGCCGGCGGGGATCGAATCCGGGTTACTCGCGTTCTATTATATTTACAGCGAGCGTTAACCACTGAGCTACCACGGCTCTGTTATACAATATATACGGCTATGTTACACAATATTTTAATCATTTGTAAACCTTATGGATGGAAATAAATTTGAAGAATAGGAAGAAATATTCTCGAGTGAAAGCCTCGTACGGGCAACGAAGTCTAGGACCTCCCCCACTGGATGGAGTGACGATCTGGTAAGATATGCAGGAACTCAATGGATGCAGGCGACTCGGGACCATGCTTTGTGGCATTCCTTGCGGAGGCCTATGTTTAGCAGTGGACTTGCTAAGAGCTGTAATTATTATTTACAACCGTGTGTATAAATGTGTGAAAGCAATGAGTGCTAATAATTTTCTGTTCACCAGATATCTCTAGTTGGGACTAAGATGATTTATTTATAATAGAAAGTTTCTGTTTCTCGTTAAAGAGGTTTTGGGAGCTTAAATGATGGGTCCTGGCTATTACTCTCACTTATAGAATTTTCTCACTTATCCAGTTCTCACTAACCCAGGTTTGCAATATATATATATATATATATATATATATATATATATATATATATATATATATATATATATATATATATATATATATATATATATATATATATATATATATATATATTCACCTCGTTATTCTCAGTACGTCATATTTAATCACTGCCTGATAAGGGGGGATAAAATTGTAAACCTTAAAAGCCCAGTTCTTATTTTCTTTCGTTGTGTACGTGGTATATACTACTATCATATTTGTATTAAAATATAAAATATTTTAATAAATATATATATGATAGTATTTTCTCATTTTATTTATCGGTAAATATTTCTGTATTACTTAGTGAATTATCAACATTATTTTGTATAATTTTATTCATATATTTTTTTAATTTTTAATTTTATTCTTTGCTATACTTAAGTTGAATTTTCACCACTCCATAGGTTGACTGGTTCAAAAATGTAAGCTCGCTATTTGTACATTTTTATTATAACGAATGCTAATAAGTATAATTAAATAAATAAATGAATAGAATAATAGCAGAATTTACTACAAGAATAAATATTTTTTCATCATAATAAACAAAAAGGTGCATCATATTTTTGCCAAGAAACATAGTACTGTCTATTGAGAGTTATCAATTACACCGAGTACAATCAACTGCCGCTCGCTTTCGTGTCTTTATATGGCACAAAAGCATCTTAAATTAGTATCTTCAGGAACAAGCAGTAAGACTAAGGAATTGTCAGGACAGCTAGTTTGTTATCTGGTGCTCCCTACGAAATAACTAGCTGACGGCATTTATATACGACGAATATAGCGTAAGTTTAAAGTATCATTGAACATTTACAACAGAAAATATGTTTAGTTAGTTACAGACTATTTACTTATTACAAGCCATAAGCGTAAGTCATTAGTTAATCGCTATGTCTTAAGCATAACAAAACAGATCCATTTTACTGAAAACGAGACATTTCAGTTTAGCCCTCTGGAGTGATTACTCATCTGCATTTTGATTCTTAATCGAGTGTATATGTAGTTGTCTATGGGCCACAGCATATATTTACCATCAGATGGACCATGTCCTCGTTTGTCGCTTTTATGAAAAAACACTATTCACTCTTGATTTGAAGACACCCAGATTATTATCGAATAATTCAACAGACACTGACGAATTATTCCATTACTTTTGTACGCATTACGAAAGACGAAACAAAGAGCTTGACGCGTGCGAAATACGTGGAATATTTCGACAACAAAGGGGTGGAGATTGGAGTTCTGCGATGATGGAGAAGGAGGAAAGCAAAGTTGTGTTACTCCTGGACATATTCTCTGAAATGTATCTGTACGGTTTATCGCAAAATAGTTAATATGCAATTACTCATTAATTTTGGTCACTTATTATACTAAATCCTAATCTGTTAGGCGGCATTAGCAGCGTTCGTGACAGCAGTACTCCATGCAAGTTGAGGTTAAGATTACACCAATGTTTTTATACCATATTTTTCCTTACATTGATATCATTTTACTTCTGCACCACTACAAGACAAATTAGTAGACAATACTCCAGGTGTGAGTCTGCCTATACACCACAATAATTGAATACCATATTGATAGAGTTACACATAAGTTCTTTTCCTCCGCCAAACTCCTTTCAACAAAGGAGTTTTATCATCAGCATCATTAAATTGCTTAAATTTTATATAAGCGCGATTTTTATTTTTGAATTCATCATGCATTGCCACATCATGTATCTCTGAAATTTTAAACAAATATAAATAAAAAAATTTTGTAATCAGAAAAGTCAAGATTGGCTAAAGTAACAAATACTTTAAAGACGAAATAAGTCACTTTTAATATACAACTTATTTGTATCTTCGACGACATAATAATTTCGGAATAGTTTAGGTACTCCAAAAAGATGTGTACAAACTAAACTCAAACTGCACCGATTCAGGCTATGAAAATATTATGTATTCCTTGTAAAGTAAGCAGCTGTCATGCTAGCACTGTAGTTACAACATGTGCCAGAGGAACAGGACTTCGCGTTCTGCAGCCTTGAGTAATTGAGTAATTTCTATGAATGTGTGCACAAAATTCTGCACAAGACATAAATCGCGTAATGTTTTAGACATCGAGACGTATTCACACTAGTAATGTAATGTTTGTAGAATGGGTTATATTTTATTTTTTTTTAATTCTTAACTTATTAGTGTATATTGTAAATTATTATAAGGTTTTGTTGACGTTACTAAATAGAATATCAGCTTTAAATAGCAGCTCATTGTTGCTGAGCTACTTATGACGAGTGTAGAGAACCGGAGATCACTTTCACTGGTAGTGAAGCATTCCATTTGAGGCCTCAGATGTGACTATTTTTCACATAGCGATACTTAATTGGGGATAAATGTAGGTGTCTATAGGCAACAGCATCCATTTACAATCAGGTGTTTTGTTTTCTCGTTGGTCGCCTTGTTTCTTTTCTATAAAATTAATAAAATAAAAATATGGATCCCAACTACCAAGGTTATATATATATATATATATATATATATATATTTCAAATTTTAAGACCAACACCTTTTTATATAAAACAAATATCCCATATAGATTATCTGACTAGATTTAAAGTAAATTTTACATAAAAGTTAAGCGATTTGCTTTGTCATCATAAATCATCATCTCAAGCGAACACAACGCTCATAATAATATTGAACCGATTAAATCTCAACAGCCCAATAAGTTCAACGGTTCTGTCTCTTTATATCTCACAGAACACTGGCGTAAAGTAGCAGCTTAATGCGGTTGTGTTTTGTATGTTGAGTCTAGAGAACCGGAGACCCTTTTTACTGGAAACGAGGCATTCCGTCATAGTCCTCAGGGTTGACAACGCATCTGCAACTTGATTCTTAATTGACGGTAAATGCAGATGTGTAGACATCTACATTTCTATTATCTAATGCCACAGCATCCACTTACCGTGTAGATGGACGGTATGCTCGTGTGCTTATTCTATAAAAAATATGCTGCTTAGGCCATCTTTTGTTTCATTACGCTCAGTTGCCTCTTACGAAAGACAAGGAGTGATACATGGTAGTGAATTCTCTTATTTTACGCTGCGATTCTGAGAGAACTTGCTCCTTAACTGGACGAGCCTAGCCTATCCATTCTTGCTACAGCCATAGTCGAGTACATATTGTTATTGCTATTGCACTTAACTTAATTTGTATATTCGTAGCAACAACCAACAAAATAAATGAAGAGGCTCCTTTCTTTTGTGTTTTGATCAAACAAATTGCGAGTCGATCCACTTTTCAACTTTGTTAGCATTCAAATTTGCTTTTACAACTACTTTCGTAAAATAAACGTAAGCTCGGATACTAGAAGAACTTGTTTAAATAGGTTTGCTTAGCACTTTAAACACTACTTTAAGTGTGTTTACATATTTAGAATTCAAAATCATGTTTACGTCTATCGATTTCCTAATATAAGCAACTTTTTACAATAATAAGTATGAGTTTTTGATAACTTACAATTGGATGAATTCCCTGTTAATAGCTATCTATGGAAGAAACCTGTTTACACAAGTGAAAATCACCCGCACTGCTTTTACCATTACACCTACGAAACGAAGGCAAAGAAATGTAAGCAGGGCAGTAGCAAGTAGCGGCCAACGACTTCAACATGCCATCAATTCACCGCAGATGGACCAACAAAAATGCAGTTCCTAGTGGAAAATGGTTCGGACATGTGCGTTTTTCCCTAGTTAGCAGTCAAGATGCCCTATTCAAAATCCAGGTATGACCATAAGCTATGAAGCTGCTAATGACACACCTACGGACTAGTTATGCTACATCTTTATTTAGGATTGAGACGGATATTTACATGAAACTTCACAGTAGCCGATGTGACACGACCGATCATTGGAGTGGACTTCCGTAGCTACTACGACTCTTTTTGACTTTTCCTGTCAAATTCCATACTTTTCATTTTAACTCGCATGTTTTCGAGAAACATATTTTGTAAAACGGATTAGAGCTTCAAATTTTTGGCTTTATTTTGTTACAAGACAGTAAGTGACAAAACCTTAAGAGTATCTTTCTGTAGGTTGGATGAAGTTTTCTCTTAAACGTCACATTACAATTCTACAAATTGGAGTGTACAAATCAGGTTTTTTTTTAAAATTTCGTATATTGATTAAACCAAAAATTAATATTCGAAAACTGAAGGTGGTTTTTCGTTCTACGAATAATTGTTGTCACATTATGTGCGTTTATGTAATTATTCTAGTACAATCAAATGGGATCGTGTTGTAGAGACGCTGCCCTTTGTCACTTCTCCAGATTACCATTGTAACTATTGATTTGGAAACCATTTTAATATTATTGTGTGATTACATCACGTAACACACTAATTTGTGATTATAACTGGTTCATATGCGATATTATTGCATTATAGATGCTAAATTCTGGATGTATAATGAGGTGCAGGGTTTTAGTGATTGCTAAATAGACATATAGAAAATTTATTAGCGTAAATAAACATATCTACCGAATCTGGGAATATTTTATATTTCATCAAATATTCGTAATCGAAATCATTTGGGAGGTTAGATAAAATATCGCGTTATCAGTAACAGGGCCTCCAGTTCTCTGTATTTATCAGCTATTTAGCAGCCTAAAATAAGTAACGTGGTCTTTCCCCACTCAAGCGACCAATTACAGTTACGGTTGTAGTAGCACAAATACCTACTACGTATCTATGTAGTGACTTAACCAACCCCCCCTTTTAACTCTTATTTCATCTCCACTTTCAAAATTCATTACTTTCGTCTTCCTTGCGTTCACTTTCATTACCCTTTCTTTTATTTTAATTAAAGTTACCGTCAATTGCGACTAGCGTTTCAACGTTAGTTAAATAAGTTGTAAATTTATTAGATTTTACTTCTGATACTAGCAATAATATATTGTCTATATACTATATACATATATATATATATATATATATATATATATATATATATATATATATATATATATATATATATATATATATATATATATATATATATATATATATATATATATATATATATATATATATATATATATATATATATATATACTTCTCATCAAAAAAATCGAAACACCTTCGTTTTAATTTGTTAAAAAATTGAAACATCTAATTTAATACAAAAGACTTTTCAATCCATGAAAACAAAAACGTTATTGTATAGCTGGCAATCTGGTCATTACAATGGTAAGCGAAAATTCAAAATTCGAAATTAGAATTTCATTTGTTAATCCTAAATGAAATGAATCACCATTTTGAAACATATGTGCGTCTACAGTTGGAGACCATTTACACGTTTAAAAACTAAAAATTTGCGTTTATCTTTAACGTTTTTGTTTTTAATTTGTTTACTGTGACCTTAAGACATCAAAAAAAGGTTTTATTTCCTAAAACATACGGATTCTTCGCCCACAGAAGCCACCCAAGTGGTGGCATTGCCGTATTCCGGACTTAGGAAGTGTTGTGACTCGAATATAGCATCTAAGCCTGTCATCTGTTCATAGAGTCTACTACCGCTATGTGTGTTCACGCGCCGTTCTGGATCTGGCAGAAATCGGGTCACTTCTGAGGGAGATGAACGATTTATTGTATAAATTTCTTTACGAAACCGGCGCCTTAATGCATTTCAACTGCGGCAGTAGCTTCAAGTATTTTTATTTTTATTTTATAGGATAGGGTGACAAACGAGCACACAGTCTACCTGATGGTAAGTAGTTGCTGTGGCCCATAGACATCTACATCTATCCTCGATTAAGAATCAAAACGCAGATGCGTTGTCACCCCTGAGGACTAAGATGGAACGCCTCGTTTCCAGTAAAAAAGGGTCTCCGGTTCTCTACACTCACCATACGAAACACAGCAGCATTAAGCTACTATATGACGCTGGTATTCTGTGAGAGCGTGGTCCTTCCCCGGTCGAGCCGACCCATTCGTGCTACAACTATACAATTAATATACCTGCAGCAAAGATGGAAGAAGGGTCTCTGTAAGTGACTCCACAATTAGAAGAAGCTTGAAGGAACGTGGACTGGTACCACACAAGCCAGCAAATGGACCGAAATTAACTGCAGACTATCGAAGAGCGCGCCTTGACTTTGCACGCAAGCTCCTAAATTGGTCATACATCCAATGGAGCAAAGTTGAATGTAAAATCATGCTCTATGGTAACAACGGAAGGAACAAAGTCTACAGAAGAGATGGAGAACGCTTTGCACAATGCTGTATTGAAGAAAGGGTCAGATATGGTGGTGGTTCGTGGACGGCTTGGAGATGAATCAGTGCCAACGGTAAGACAGAGCTTGCCTTTGTGCCTGGGCTACGTCTACCCGCTTTGAACTGTAATCGGTACGTGGAATAGTGCCTAGAGCCTCACGTGATGCCCTATGCACACTTTATCGGCAAAGGCAAAGGCTTCACATTTATGCACGATAACGCCAGAGCCCACACTGCGAACTTCGTACGTGATTACCTTACCGAAGTCGGTATCTCCATAATGGAAGGGTCAGCAAGGAGCCCGGACACGAATCCAATTGAACATCTCTGGGATCAACTAAAGAGGCAAATCCGAGCAAGAGATCCTGCCCCATACTCACTTGACCAGCTCAAAGTGCCATTCAGGAAGAATGGGACAACATATCAAAGCATGTCATCGTAACTCTAATCCGATCGATGAAAAACCGGATAGAAGCGGTGATAAGAGCTCGAGGAGGGAACACTAGTTATTAAACGTTATTTAATGAAAGTTTTTCAGTTTTTTTTTCACTTACGTGTGTTGTTTCATTGCCTTCGTTCTCCATACAAAATAAAAATGACTCATTAAAGAAAACATGAAACCTATGAAAATTTAATTTGAATTTAGGATAATAACATTAGGATTTGAAATCCTCATAAAACTCACTATAAAGCGATATTTGGTATTTGTTCGTAAATAATAAAAGTAACTGATAATCCTTACAAAACATAAACTTGCAAGGTGTTTCGATATTTTTATGAGAAGTTTATATATATATATATATATATATATATATATATATATATATATATATATATATATATATATATGAGGTATATTATTGAGGATCTTCAAAATAAACCACAAATTGTTTCTCTGAAAATACAAAGTTTTGTTTTATTTAACACGTCTTTCCAATATTACAACAATTATCAAGTTATGACAATTACACATCTATCTCACCTGAAAATACAAAGAAACGACATTTAAAGTTTACTAATATTGCTTCCTCAATCGTATCCTTCGGTTTATCTCTCTACAAGTTTTTATAACAATAAAATGCACAAAATAATCTAAACGTCATCCGCCATTGAATCATAGTTTACACATCACTTCGATGCGCCCTCTACCATCTTCCACAGACAACATAGATACGCGAAGCGCAGCAAATTCAAATTAATGAAATATCATTCATTTCATTACATCTCCCCCCCTAAGAGCGAAAATTCTAAGCAATATATCTATACAATGTACCTATAAGTTATCTTCATATTCGTTTTCTTCTCCTTCATCTTCTTCTGTTACGACAGGTTGTAATTTTGTTATGTGAAATAATGTTGATTCTGCTTTTCTGTTGCCTGTATCAAGCCTATAAATTGAATTCGATATTTTCTCTATTATCTTGAAAGGACCTATTTTTAATTCGTCTAATTTCTTTCTATTCAGTCTATTTCCATTTTCTAAATATACACTGTCTCCTACATTAAACTCTTGCATTTTTCTATTTCTATCAAATATTTTCTTGTTGTACTCATGGGATTTTATTGTATTCTCTAATGCCAATCTTCTATCAGCCATCCACTTGTCTTCCTTTTCTATTGTTTTAAATTCATTTGGTAGAATACTGACATTTGTACCATCCAGTAAATATTTTGGTGCAAAACCTGTAACGGAGTGTTCTGTTTCATTATATTTCTGTATACATTCTCTTGCTAGTGTTGTCCACGTTCTCTTATTATTTTTCTCATTCATTTTACACCTTATTTTATTTACTATTGTTTGATTTAATCTTTCATTCAAGCCGTTCGAGAATGGTGTATTCACAGCTGTAAAAATTAGTTTAATATTATTCTCCTGCAAATATTGCTTAAATTCTCTTGAATTGATGCTCGGATATTGATCTGTCAGGATAATTCCAATCTCATCTGTCTCTAGTACTTTCTTTGTTAGATTTATAAAGTCACTTGCATTCTGAGTTTTTGAAGTCGCAATAAATGCATATCTTGTGTAGTGGTCTACTAAAAGATGTAGGTATTTCTTTGTAGACCTAGATCCTCCAAAGCCACCAATAGTATCCATTGACATTATCTCAAATGGTTTTGTAGCTGGTCCCAGTTGTGACATTAATCCAATTTTTTTGACATCTTGATTTATTTTTTATGCATATTTCACATGTTTTACAAATATTTATAATATTTTTTGTTAGGTTTATAGCTGCATATATAGGACTTATTTTCTTCTGCAATTGTCTGATCCCAATATGGCATAAATTTTCATGCACCTTTTTTATAAATTTTTTACTAAATTCTTCTGAGAGGATAATCTTTTCCTGTTTCTTTATTTTTTTATAATAGATTTTATTTTTGTGTATTAAATTTTGTTTCTTTTCTTTTATTGTTTCATTTTTCTCTTGGTCTTCAACTATATCTTTTATTTGTATTAAATTAACTATTCTCAATAGTTCCTCACTGTTATCTTCTGATTCTAATACCGGATTTCGGCTCAAACAGTCTGCTTCTACATTTTCTTTACCAGGTATATATTTTACTGTAAAGTCATACTGAGATAGGTAATATGTTAGATCACCCAATTCTTCATCTGTCCTGCATTTAATGTTCATGTTCTCTAGAGGTTTGTGGTCTGAGTAAATAGTGAATTGTTTTCCAATGAGCCAGTGCTGCCAATATTTAACGGCTTCTTTCATAGCAAGACATTCTAAATATATAGCCTTTTTCCGTTTTTGATGTTCGTTCAGTTTTTTTGAGAAATATGCCACCGGTTTGTCTTTACCATCTAGTTGTGTCTGTTTTAATATTGCTCCAATGCCCTCCAAAGATGCATCGGTAAAGATTTTGATTGGTAAGTCTTTGTCGAATATTTCCAAGACCGGTTGAGAACATAAATATCTTTTTATCTGATTAAATTATTCTTCACACTTCTCTGACCATACAAACTTCTCGTTTTTTCTTAATAAATTATGTAATGGATCTAGGATAATTGCACTTCTTGGTATGTATTCATGGTAGAAGTTTATTTTTCCCAAAAATTGTCTGATGTTTTTTTGCGTCTTAGGAGTTGGAAAATTCTTTATTGAAATCAAATTGTCTTTTAATGGTCTTACTGAGTTGTTCTGAATTATATGGCCGAGGTATTTTACCGAGTCTGAAGCAAAGGTACACTTCTTAAACTTCAATCTAAAGCCTTCTTTAATTATTGCCTCTAATACATTTCTTATGTGCTTTATATGTTCTTCAAAGGTAGACGAGTATATCAAAATATCGTCAATATAGTTTACAGAGTATCCTGTGAGATTGTGTTTTCTTAAAATATTGCTTAAAATTCTCTGGAAAATTGCTGGTGATGTTTTCAAGCCATAAGGGAGGCAGGTCCACTGGAAGTGGCCATCTTGTGTGACAAATCCTGTTTTACTTCTGTCTTCCACCCGTAAAGGTATTGCCCAAAATGCTGAGTTTATATCCAGTGTAGTAAAATACTTGCAATTTCTTGTTTTAATAAGTAAATCATCTATCAAAGGAAAAGGTTGAGCTTGTGGTACAACAATTTTGTTCAATTCTCTGAAATCTACACATAAACGGGATTTTCTATTTTCACCTTTTTTAAAAGCCAATGTCACTGGAGCAGCGAAAGGACTGTAAGATTCTTCTATTAAATTATTCTTTAGTAACATGGATATTTGCTCTTCAATTTCTAATTTATCTTCTATTGTACATCTGTATGGTCTTTTACTACAATATTTATTTACTATTAAATCTATGTGAGCTTCATAATCTCTAACTGATCCTATATCATACTTGTCCTTAGCAAAAATTGTTGTATATTCCTTTATAATTTTCTCTATCTCAATTTTCTTTTTATTATCTAAATGATCTGTCATACTTATAAATTCCTTTGTTTCTATGTGTTCATTGAAATTTACTGTATATGTTTCTATATTCTTATCTTCATTTCTGTTATCTTTCGACATTCTGTCTATTTTATTTGTTATTTTCTTTTGTTCTATCTGCAAGTTCTCATTTTGGGTTAATCTGAATTTCTTTATCATATCCAATCCGATTATGAAATCTTCAAAATCTTCATTTTCTACTATGTATACATCCACCTCTTCTTCCAAATCAAATATTTTTATTTTTATTGTTATCAAGCCATCCATCTTCTTCACACCATTAACCGTTTTCATGTATGCTATATTCACATCATCTTTTTTTTCTTTTACTTTTATCAATCTTGAATTTATTAAAGAGATCTGTGAGCCTGAATCATAAATGCCGCTCACTTCTAGTTTATTTTCTAATAATAGCTTGATTTTGATTAATGGTGTACTTACTAGTTTTTTTTACAAGCATTTATGTCTACTTCAATGATGGAGTTATTATTTACATTTTTAGTTTTAAGAACCTTTTCAGGTTCATTTTTATTTTTCTTGAACCAACATGACTCCTCCGGATGATATCTAATTCCTTTGTCCAAAGATTCACAAGTCTTACATGGCTTCTTCTCATTAGTTTTATTTTTATTATAAAATATACCACTCTTTATGTTAGTTGAGTTTTTCTTGTACACCATACCTTCATATTTTCTTATCTCGTTGTACAAATCAGTAGTGTTGTTGAGTTCGTCCCTGTTTAACTTATTTAAGATAAATCCAGGTAAACCAGTTGCAATAAGATCTATCATTGTTTTGGAATCTATAGATTTGTTTATATTTAATATAAGCCATTCTTTTTTTATGGCATAATCAATTAACAGTCCTTCTTTATACCTAAATGCGAGAGCATATGTGACTATGTCCCATCCTCGGTTTTTAAAAGTTTCTAAAAATTTGTCTTTCCATTCACTCCATTCAGAATTTACTGTTAGTTTTATGATCATCGAGCTATACCAATCCAAACAAGGTTTATCTAAAAATAACCTCAATATATCAATTTTTGTTTCATCTTTTGTTATATTGAAGCGCGCACACTCTTTTTCAAAAATCTCTATCCATTGCATCGCATTAGGATTCTTGCTTGTGAATTTTTTAATAATAAATTTTTCTGAAATATGTTTTAAGTTATGTTGACTTTCTTTCTTAGTTGTAGTTTCTATTAATTGTTCCAAGATATGTTGCAAACTGTCATCTTTGTCTCTTGTTTGTTTTGTGCTCATTTCTTCTAAATATTGATCTAAAAATTGCATATTACCTTCCTCATCTACATATGTCTTCTTTAGATTTTCATCCAATTTTATCCATACTTTTCTACTTTGGTGTCTTTTCTTTATGCTATTTTTTACTTTTGTGAGTGTTCATTTTAACAATATATGTATGATGACTCACCGGCTTCAGCTCCTCGGGTAAAACATAACATTTTCCTTCTTCTGTAGATATTGAGGTTATGGCTAGTACATTAGATTTGCCATCATTTGAGGCTATCATCGTAAACTCGAATTGCAGCCGGTCCATCTTCTCTTAGTTAACAAAAATGTCGTTTTATAAGGTATATTATTGAGGATCTTCAAAATAAACCACAAATTGTTTCTCTGAAAATACAAAGTTTTGTTTTATTTAACACGTCTTTCCAATATTACAACAATTATCAAGTTATGACAATTACACATCTATCTCACCTGAAAATACAAAGAAACGACATTTAAAGTTTACTAATATTGCTTCCTCAATCGTATCCTTCGGTTTATCTCTCTACAAGTTTTTATAACAATAAAATGCACAAAATAATCTAAACGTCATCCGCCATTGAATCATAGTTTACACATCACTTCGATGCGCCCTCTACCATCTTCCACAGACAACATAGATACGCGAAGCGCAGCAAATTCAAATTAATGAAATATCATTCATTTCATTACACATATATATATATATATATATATATATATATATATATATATATATATATATATATATATATATATATATATATATATATATATATATATATATATACATATATATATAACTTTTCTATTCAACAGTTTCCCTATCAACGAAATAGGCACAATAGTTTGGCAACTTAAATGTTTATATACGACTCACGGGACAGGAAAGGGGTTAAAAGCTGCTACTTTTTTGTAGAATAAGTGTGACAAATGAGAACACAGTTTACCTGGAGGTAGGAGTATGCTGTATTCTAGTAAAAAAAGTCTTAAAATTATTACTTATATTTACCCCGAATTTTGTATTTGTGTTGGAAAGTACATTTTAAACCCAATTTTATTGCCAAAATGACATAACATCTTTTATAGTAATCTTTCCAGGACGTCAGTCGAATTTATAATATAATTAGGCGCAATTGGATTGAATTTATTACGTTATCAATTATGCAAGGGAATCTCGTTATGGCTGTCCGTGCTAAAGTACAGCTACTTTAATTAAAGGCTTAACTCAGAATACAATTAATTTATTGGTCAAAGAGAAAGGGTTGTAGAAAGTAAGGCAAATCTGTATATTTTTTGGCCGGTAACAATTTTTACCTATCACGCTGTTTTTCGAAGCTAGTTCTTTTATAACTTCTTTATTCGAGGCGACAAAAGTTTTTTTTTTCGATTTAGAATAAAACTCACTAGAAGTCATTCTTACCTATTTCTGCCGCCAATTATCAGTGCAGGATATAGATTATAATAACAGGCTGTGATGTATTTCTTCTTCTAAGATGAAGCTACTAGCACCAGCTTAGAGCTGCAGCTCTGGTTGGCAGCCATGGTTTGCAGAAGTTATTTAAATCAGGAGGACAGGAAGCTCATTTTAATAAAAAATAATTTG
Source organism: Parnassius smintheus behrii (assembly GCA_036936625.1). Lineage (NCBI taxonomy): Eukaryota > Metazoa > Arthropoda > Insecta > Lepidoptera > Papilionidae > Parnassius > Parnassius smintheus. Next base: position 2,490,558 of record JAUPFT010000005.1, on the reverse strand, counting down.
ACAGTTTTTGTCGAGTTTAATTTAAACATCAAACATACATAAAAAAACACTCACGCCTGCCATTTGGCACGATCCTGACTCACCTCTCTCTCCTCCTCTACCTGCCACCTACCACCTACGCAAACCGTTTTCAATATATCGCAAATTTGGTATATAAACGTTCACCTAGGACGTCCCTTTCAGACTTTACTGTTCACTTCTGCAACATAAATTTTCTTTGTCACTCTATCCTCAATCTATATAATATATATTCATTCTTTTCACATGACCAAACCACCGAAGCATTCCTTTCTTAATACTGGTCACAACATCATCTTGCAAACCACACTCTTCTCTTATCACACAATTTTACACCCTGTCATTCAGATTCAGACCTAATATACTCCTTAACGACCTCATTTCTACTGCGTTTATTCTACTCTCGTGCTTCTTCTGCCACACCCAAATTTCACTATCATACGTTAAAATAGGGATCAACTTAGCATTGTGAATTGTCATACGTGCCTTTTTTGACACATCTGAATTTTTACAATTGAGTGTAGGGCCCCATTTACTCTATTTCCTGCGATCAATCAATCAATCGTCGTTTTTTATCCTTATTATATCTTCCATCCCTGCTTAATACGCATCCCAAATATACCAACTCATCTACTTACTCGATCAACTCCCCTTCTATTCTTTTTCACATATCGTTTAACTTTCTTCTCTTTCAAAAACCATAACTTTCGTCTTACTTGCGTTCACTTTCATACCCCTTTCTTTTAATAATCTTTTCATTAATTTTACCATCATTTGCATCTCGGCCACCGGCGGCGCAGGAATAACTTGTCATAGAATGTAGGTGAAAATAGGGACTCATTACTATTTACATTATTATTTTTACATGTTTTTCCAGATGAACATGGTATAAAGCACTGATACTTACTCTGATGTTTTACTAGATCATTCACGCCAATAAATGCGCTTTTATCTCATCCTGAGCCGATGCATATTTATTTGATATAATTTGTAAGGAGTTTTTTTATAGTGATAAAAATAATGAGAAAAGTTTTTTAATTAATCCTTGTTTTTCCTTATATACATTTACATAATTTGTTATATTAATTTTAGTTCTAATTAAATTTTGTACTTTTTATTTATTGATTTTTATATACATTTTTTTCTTTTGTAAATAGTATTTTCTGCTGTTCTTGATGTGACAAAATCATCAGCAGTAAAATCAATTGTTGTGGAGGATTACAATGTTTGAGAATATTTACATTTTTGAGCTTATTGAACAGATTGAGTAAGGGACTCTTTCAAGTCATCTATGTATTGTTTTAATTGCACAATCATGTCATTAGCCTCACTTAACTGTGACTGCAAAACAGCAATTAATCTGAGTGGTTACTCATATTCCTTGCTGCATAGGTCAAACTCATTGACTGTTCCCTGAAACTGATCCCTTCCTTTTAAAACATTTGTATATACGGACTATAATAACTGAACTATATCACTTTTCAACTACTTTTACTTTTTTGCATTTATATTTATTATTTCCTTTTCATTGTCATCCCTTTCTTTAAGCCAGAGCTTACACTGCTCCTTTGAAGCATTTAGTTCTTGAAGCGCGTTTTGGCGTTGCGTGTATTTATTTTACTATTATGTATAAATCACAAAAGAAAACAAAGAAAGAAAACCGAAGAAGAAGAGTAAGAAAATATACATGTCTATAGGTATATTTACAGATCTCAAATTAAATTATCAGGTTGATGATTAAAAATAAAATCAGAATCAACACTTTTTTAAAATGTATTTCTTAAAATATTAAAGGGATAACAAGAATTTCACTCAAAGAACGATTATTTTTATATTGCCGTTCATGGGCGGCAGTAGTCACCTTTATGTCAGCTGCATGTTCATTTACTCCCTCTTGAATAAAAAAATATATATGACCTGCAGTAATAAAGAACAACAACAAAGTTTGCATACACTAGTACACCATCTTTGAGTTATGCGATAAATAGCTTCCTGGGATCTTAAAACGTCAAGATCGGATGAAAACTCTATTTACGAAAATCGGGTGAAACCAATAACTTAAAAAAGGTAAAAAATATATGCCTTGTGTTGATCAAATAATGATTTTGTTGCTTAAATAGTTATTAGCATTAATTGTAAAGAGGACCTGCTACGGTGGATAACTCTGATTAAAATTATATTCGTATTTCATATTTCATGGCGTAAGAGGCAACAGACGGAAACAGATCAGGAGATGAACGCAGCATCTTCCTAATAACGATTTAAAATAAAAAACTGCCACCCACCCGCCAAGCGTGGCAACTATGGCAAATATCCCTATTTATAGGGGAGGCCTGTGTTTAGCCATGGACTTTAATATAGTGTAACGGTAACAGTAACTTTTGATGGCGGTAGATAAAGCAGAAATTACATTCTAACAACATTTAAGATTTTAAAATAGATTTCTCGAAACGTGCGAAGCATTGCAAGGGTTACACTTTCATTCCAGTTTGTAGGTCGCATGTAGCCTGGACCCGCATAAAAGCTTTCAGCGTAATGAACGCCAGTTCAAAATTAATTTAAAGTTTTCAAGTAGAAGAAAATAAAATACCTTAAATAAATTGGAAATACTAAGAAAAAGTTTCTAGTCGCCGTCTTCCTCGATCCTACAAACATTGTTAGAGAAAACATTTTCCAGGCCACATCAAAGGCTAAAATCGTCCAAATAGTTTAAACGGTAAAAAGGCTATATCAGATACATTATATAAAGAAACTCACTTGAAATGTTCTTGTGAGCTCGTTTGTCACCCATATTCAATAAAAAAAATGTTGGTGACTGCCTCGTTGTTCTGTCAAGACATTCTCATTAGCATTCCACAAGTAGGAAATTGGTTGTATTGCAACCCCATAACCACTATCCCGCGCAGATGGATAGTCTTCGTAGGGACTGGCTACCGTGACCAAAATTTGGTCCTGAGTACAATTGTTAGTGCTCCCAGTTCTAAAAACATAGAAAAATTAAATAATATTCCTAATTTTCATTCGTCATTGCCATTTACGTCACAAAATCAACTTACGTACTAAACGTACTACTTAATTACTTTTAAATTATTTAATTGTCAGTCAATCGATGATATAGTACTGGTAAACGCCGTTGCTGATCTTGAGATCCTCGGTTCGAATCTCGTCGGGCTAAAATCTGTTTATGGGTTTTTCAGTTATGAAATCATTTCAGTAATAGCTCGGAGTCAAGAGGTTGGCGGTGTTTCACACATATGCTTCGGAAAGTACCTACATCTGATGGTCGTTGACCTAATTTTCCCCGCTCGTGACACTCGGGCACTATAATACTGTCTTGCAAATATCGCTTGTCTCAATTAAGACTGGCTGCAGTGACAGAAATTCGGCCTTTGCATAGAGGGTAGAAACTATCCAGGAACCCCGAAACTCCCGATAAAAAGATATCACAAATTACGTGTTCTAGCAGATAATCATATTACTCATATACTGGCATTTGATCTGCTTTCTAAATCCACTATTAAGTTCTTGTTTCACTCTTTCACTCACTATTAAGTTTGGACCATTTATAGCTTTCTGTTAAGCATTGGTCCTATATGCTTGTCCATAAATGTACGTGTTATTTGCCTGTGCAATATCTGATTCCAAGATGTAAGTTTACCAAAACCGAGATAACTTACCAGCCATAGTACAGTCAAAATCTACAGCTTGTATACAGCTTGTGTACGTACAATAACCAGCGGGCTCTGTGCGTATGAGCATAACAAATTTTTACTTACCTGTGAATGTACGCATTGCAAGCGTGTAGATCGCCTACCAAGCGTGGGAACTATGGCAAAAGAGGCTATTTATGAAGGAGGGCTATGATCGAATATAATTAGATTTTTGTTTAGTATAGATTATACGTTTCTTGTTTAATTTTACTATAAATGTGTATATATATATATATACGTTTCTGAATGTTTGTCCTTGTGAAATTTATATATATATATATTATATATCTATATATATATATATATATATATATATATATATATATATATATATATATATATATATATATATATATATATATATATATATATATATATATATATATATATATATATATAACACCCAGTTTAACGTGGGTTTTTCTTGCTTTTTGTTGCTAATCTTTGCTCCATTTAAAAAAAAAACGTTGCGTTGATTTGCTCCTGTATCGTGAGGACAGTTGACATACATAAATTTCACAAGGACAAACATTCAGAAACGTAACAATGATTTGTAGGCCAATTTTTATAAAATATACATTACAAGAATATTTTTTAAATGTAATTTAAGCGTTACACAACAATTTAAGCGCTATACAACTGGTTCGTTGAAGGTTCTTTACTATTAATTATACTTATTTCATGCGTGAATTGAAGAAGTATAATTGTTATATTATACTGCTTTCATGTCACAAGTTGTACTGATAGCTCGTCTTCTAATGTTATAGGAAATTACCTCTTCAAATTCGGCCACTTACCGTACGGTGTCGGTGTAAGAATATCCACTTTTTTGTAGGTAAGTGTATTTTCTTATATTTATGAGATAGTAAATATCTCGTATTATTTATGTTTTAGCCTATTTTTACGTTTTTACATTTTGTGCTGCATTTTTAAGCTAAAATGAAAGCATTCCTTTCTTTCATTGATTACCTGACATCTTGTGACTGTAGTAAGAGGCGGTAGAGAGTAAGTAATCAGAAGATAGGCTCGATGCAATAATCATCAGCATATTTGATTTATATCCTACTATGAGACAATCTATCGGAGAGACCTATTGAAGTCTTCAATTACTCCGAGGTAGGGTTACTATTAAAGCAACGCCACTACAATTGTCTTGGCTTGGTTACATTAGGCCAAGCAAAAGAAGCGTAGCTCCACTCGCCACTCGCCTGTCTATGACATTATGCACTGAGCTGCCGGCAGCCTTAACAACGTTTATGAATCCGTTGTGTTTAATTAATAAAGCAACAATTATCAGTAATTAATCAAAAATTCCTTAGAATAGCGAAAAATTGGATTCTATTAACTATATCACGCATCACGATTCAGGAACTTTAAACTTATGGGCAAAATTCTTTACATAGCTAAGTAAACGTTTAAAATTAATTGTAATAGTTCAGATTTTCAGATTTCCTTTTTTAAAATAAAGGGGTTGACGAACTAACAATTAGCTTGACGGTAAATGGCTACTGAAACCGTAAGTCCAGCTAATTTCAAACAGTAAGCTACAGATGAATTGTTCTCTGAGGCTAAGATGGAATGATCGCAGGTTGTAATTATACCGGTCCTCTCCACCCTTAGCAAACAGTGCGGGAAATGCGGCTTGCTGGTACGCAGGTGGACTATTGAGCAGAAAAGGGGGACTAATATTTACGAAAATTTAATGTGCTTTCACAAAAACTAAAAAGTAATTTAAAAAAAAGTATATTTTTACACTCTGTAAGCACTAGACAAAACACATACCAGTTTTTTGACGCTATTACGTAGTCACGAAGATTGGTTTATTTATGTAGAAAATATTATATTCCTTCTATTACCAAGTTGAAATATTTTATTGACAGTATTTGATTGACATTAACTCCTTCGAACGAGTTAATAACTTTGGAAAATGTTTGATAAATAAGTTTTGTCAATAAGTTTGTATAATCTATGTTCTTATTTTACAATTTATTTAAAAAAAAATCCCGCTTGATTTCTTGCTGGTTCTACCCAACACTATTTTTCCGCAACATTGGTTAAAGTAAAAATGAATTTCAATAATAATTAAATGTAATCTGTATTAAATAAAAACATACTCTTTTCTATTCTTGGCTTAATAACTTTTTTAACATTGAATATTTGCAGCAAAACTTTAACTTCTTGAATACCTATTCCCTGAAGCGTAATAAATATTTAAGATAATTTTGCGTAACTTAAATTCTGAGCCAGTTCAAAAAAGAAAACTGAAAGGAATCATAAATCTACATGACAAACGGGTTACAAAAGGGGAGACATTAGGAACATAACGACCTTAGACATTATGAATATAACGACCTTATCTCAATGGAATTTTTTGTCTCGTTAAATATTAAACCGGAATTTGAAATCGTATTATTATAACCGTATTTCTGTTATTATCAAATATTCTTGATAAGTGTCATGTAATCTATAATAAACTAAGTAGCAGTTAGTATTTAGAAGCAGCAGTAAATTACTTTAATTGAAACCACTCCCCCATTTTCATCGGCTTCATCATCATTTTAATATTTTTTTCGATTTCTAGTGAACTTATAAAAATATCCACTACTCCATATTAACTCGAAGATGTTGTGAGAAACCATCTACTCAAAATAGTAAAATCTGCAGATGACAACCTGACTGCCAATAATGCCAACTATGGCGGAATTTCCCCTAAGAAACGTCTGGAAGAGGCCTATGTTCAGCAATGAACATTTTGTAGGCTGCATTGAATGAATGAAGGTCACAGATATTTAATTACGCATACATTTCTTATTTTGTTAATGAAGCGAAAAGAGTAGAGCTCCCACGGCGCAATAAAACGATTCTTTGAAATCTATCTCCTCCGTAACCCGTTGGCCAATTTAAGTAATTTTTTCGGTTATATTTGTAGCTCAACGCGTGCAAGGTTTGCAAATAATAAAAATCTGAATTTTTTTTACGATCTAATCAATTCGCTAATTTGCATCTGTGCAATGTCACACCATTTGATTGAATCTATTGTTGAAATAAAGATAGTTATGACTCTAGACTTTTACTCCGCTCCGTTTATGATGCTAGCAAAAGGTTTTACCTTTGCATCTGCATTGGCCCTAGTTATATTTACGCCATGATTTCCCCAATTCATTCCGTAGGATACGTAAGAAGTGATAAAGTGAACAGCCAAGAAGATCCGTGGCCTCCGACAGATGGAGGTAAGCAACTTGAATACGGTAGATGTAAAAAACCCAGACCAGGAAGGATAGGAAAACGATATCTCGTAATTCGGTGTCTAAAGAAACAGAAACAGAAACTTTTTTATGCAATACAGATTATAAATAATACTTTTTTAATTCACCACTCTTTTGGAAAAAGACCTCTGTCCTGGTAAAAACTAGCAAGAAGCCCAGAGGGTCTATTAAAAAAAACTGCTTACAATAATTTATGTTACAATTAACATCACATAACAAGTTAGAAATAGCTTGGTAGCGATCACCCTTCCCAGGAGTTATTATCATCCATAAATTCCTTAATATTTTAATGATCCTTTTATACAAATTTTGCTTAATAAAGTTTTTGAACTTTGTGCATGTCAAATTTTTATATGTATTTTCTGTGATTTTGTTGTAAAAGCGTATACATCACCCCAAGAATGAATTACAGGCCGGTGGAGTCGAGTAACTAGTACTACGAGTACTAGCATGTGTCTGTTACTAGTATTTACAGAATAAATATCACTTATTTTTGTAAAACCACTTTTATTTTTGTGTACGTACATTTTCATAAATGTATTGAGAGGCCAAAATTAATATATAAATTTCTTGAACTATTTGTCCGCGCTATTCTTTAGGTTCTCAATCAGAGATTGTTCTAATGATCCTCTTCTGTAAAAAAAATATAATTTCAGTGTCAGTAACGTGTCCCTATAATAAAATACCATATGACATTATGCTATGCAAATAGCTAAAGTAAACTAGTCTAGCTAGATTAGTTTAAAGTTTAGACTAGTTTAAGGTAAAGACAATGTTAACACGAATTAAGTCACTAACATAAATGTTACGTGAACCATAAACATTTGTATGACATTGCTACTATCGTGTTTCCGTCAACGAACCGATCGGCATAATGAACGAGGCGCGGACAGCATCCTCGTGGGGCAAGTTTAATTAGGTTCCCGACACACGGGATGATAATTTTAACTTAAATTGTAGCATCGCCTGCATAGTTTGTTGGACAATTCCATAATGTTGCTTAAAAAAATGTCGAATTCATTTACATCGGTTTTTTGACACTAATAACTTCCTATTATAAAAACTTCCTCCTTCCTAATCGAGGGTGTTAGACTGACAGTTATTTGATTATTTTTCCATTTGTGAATTATTAATAGGAGCGATTTTCAGAACACCAAATTTTAATATTATTTCTTGATTTTGAGAAATAATTTCTAGATTTTAAAAATGGAGACGACTAGTTAAGTAGGTCAATTTTGATTGTTTTAGTAATGGATTCATATGGTTGGAAGTTTGTCTGTAATAATATAGTATTCTTTAAAATTATTTTTATGAAAACTTCTTTAAAATTTTATGTTTATGCGACACATTGCAAAGTTATTAGATTTCAAAAAAAATCAATCAAGTTCTCGCTAAAACATGCAAAGGAAATTTTAAGACGTGTAGTTGTCTCTGAATCTCACGAAACTATCGCAAATGATAATATCGGCAACCGAATTTTAATAAGATGCGTAATTCTAATTTAACATCTTATTATTTAATCAACTACAAATAAATTGATAACAATAACCTATCAGTAAATGAAGCAATTACACGGTGTAGATCCGTGCTGCAGCTATATGGCTGTAGTACAAATGGACTTTTTACTGGTAACGTGTCATTCCATTGCATAAGGGTGCACTCCGACAAACGAGCACACCGTACAACTAATGGTAAGTAGTGAGCATCTATATCTTTCTTTTCGATTGAGAATAAAAAGGTAGGTGAAAAACCACCCCTGAGGATTAAGACAGCGAAAAATTTTAGAGAACCTTGCAATATTATTTGATGTGACATAATTAAATAAGGCTTGCTTCGAAGTTTTGATCATGTAGAAAAACCAAATGAAGAAAGAGTGACAAAGCAATCTTTTGTTACAGAAGTGCACGTCAGAGCTGGCAAAGAACGACCTAAACGAAAGTTTATCGACCAAATTGACGATATATTGAAGATGGAACAAATTAAGATTCCGATTCAGATAAGGAGTGAGAACCCCTATTCGCCAAGCATGTATACGTAGGTACATGTATGTAAAGAGGACGAGAGAGGTATGTCAGCATCGTGTCAAATGGAAGTTCCTAGTCTCTGCCTTTCCCTCTGAATGACGGGCGTAAATGTTTATGATATTAAACATGTGAAAAATAAATAAGCTAAGATACTCGTAATAAAATAAAATGCGTGAACTATCCCCGTTACTACTTATACCAGTAACACTAATCTCAATAACACTAATTTTATTACGCTAATCTTAGCTAATTTATTTAAACTTGTTATATATTATAATGGATGTCCGCAAATAATGCCTGATTCTATTAATTGTTCATGTTATGTTTCGTAAATAAAGAAATAAATAATTTATTTCGCATTGCAAAAGCAACCGTGAATTGTAGCGTTTCCGTTTAAGAAATGTATTTATGTAATACCTCGCCTGTGTTTCAAACAAATAAACTAAACGGGCGTGCTGTTTTCTATATCCTTAACATCTTAAGAGACGTAGTATTCGTTTATTGGAATAAAATATTGTGTACGCTATTTCACACGTTAAACAGGTCCTTAAAGCGTTTTATTTACCTTTTAAATTTGAAAATAGATAATGATTTCTTATATTTACGCGAACACTACACATTGAAATAATACTCGTTTTTACGGAATTTATCGCGTATATTTAACTTTTTAATACCCGACGTTTCGAGAGCTTTACAGCACCCATGGTCACGGGAAGGACTGAGATGTTTAACGTCCAGATGTCATAGTTAACCGCGGTTACCATAGATTAAAATTTAACACCTTGAGCCATACTGTGTATAGAAAAAAGACCCATACAGATAGATATTTAAACGGTGATTCTCACCACCATCCTTCACAGTTAGCTACCGTGGGTAAATCTTTGTTTCAGAGAGCACGAGGGATCTGTGACAGTAAACACCTGGCTGCCGAGCTCCGACACGTCAAGCAAGTTTTGCATGACAACAAGCTTCGGGTCCCGCGCTTACGTCACAGAGAACGAGTGAAGCCGGCCACAGTCGAGCGTGTACCTGCTGTACTGCCATATGTTAGAGGAGTCACTGACAAGATTGGCTACATCTTGAAGCGCGCTTCTATCAAAACATACTTCAAGCCGCCGAAGAAGATTGGTCAGTTTTTACCATCAGTCAAGTGTAACGTCCCTCTGCAAGATGCAGGAGTGTACAAGCTTGATTGTGAATGTGGTCCCTCCTACATAGGACAAACTAAAAGATCAATTAAAACCCGCGTCAAAGAACATATAGCTGATGTGAAGAATCGACGCTCCGGGAAGTCTGCAGTCTGTGAACATGTACAGGATCGCCCCCGTCACTACATCAGATTTGATAGACCACAAATCCTCGCTAAAGAACACCGATTCCTTCCAAGGATGATTCGCGAGGCTATTGAAATCAAAAAACACCCTAATTTCAATAGAGAAGATGGCTGGGTGCTACCATCTGCTTGGGATCCTATAATAAATAAAATTAAATTCCAACCCAAGCATACAACTGCAAGGCTTCATGATACCATAAGTTCATACTGTGTAGATCGGAACAAAAGTTAAATTTTAATCTATGGTAACCGCGGTTAACTATGACATCTGGACGTTAAACATCTCAGTCCTTCCCGTGACCATGGGTGCTGTAAAGCTCTCGAAACGTCGGGTATTAAAAAGTTAAATATACGCGATAAATTCCGTAAAAACGAGAATTATTTGAAAATAGATATTCTGAGACTAAGAAAATAGATATTCTTACATAATAAATATAAATTTCATATAACAAATACTCGGACGGTGTGATGGCGACCATTGTTTTACATAATAAAAGTGACAAACAACACAGTCAGACATACAGTCCATCTGATGGTATCGGATACTTTGGGTCATAGTCATCTACATGTATCCTTTATTAAGAAATAAAATACGCAGTCACACCTAAGGACTAAGATAGAATGCCTTATTATATAACTACTTGTCTGAAAAAAAATTAAGTTAATAAAGTGCACACATAAATATTCACACCGTTTTCTTAGTCACATTAAATAAAATCAGTGTTAGATTGTCGAAAAGAACGTTCGCGGATTAACAATCGAAGCACCAGACAATTCACTTTGACGCTGATTGAAGATCGTCTGTATAGTTTACGTCCTCGGACTCACGATGGTCGATACCATCATTGCGTAGCAGGTAATTATAGAATTACGCATCTTATCAAAATTCAGTAGCCAATATTATCATTTGCTATAGGTCACATACACGTCTTAAAATTCACTTTGCATGTTTTAGCGAGAACGTGATTTATTTTTGTCTTCGAAATCTAGTAACTCGATAATGTGTCGCATAAACGTAAAATTTTAGAGATATTTTCGTAAACATAGTTTTTAAGAATAATATTTTATTACTGACAAACTTCCAACCGTACGAATCTGTTTAGTTCGCGATACGCAGCGCAGGAGACTATTGAAACACTAGACGACTGTCAAGGTACTGCTTTAATTGCAAGCAATATAATTGAGCGCAGACGCAGCCGCGTACACACACAACATTCCACCCCTGTAGTGAGGGTGTTATATGTTTTACATTATATAAACTTACATACTAAAAAAACTTTTTGTAATTAACCATGGGGCGATTTCGTTTTAATGGCGCGTACGAGGAGATGGTACCACTGACACAAGAATATCAATCTTGTGTCAGTGGTACCATCTCCTCGTCTTCATCATCAGACGATGGTGGACGCCGAACTCCTCTCGTTACCGTAATATGTGAGGGTGATGGTGATTGGTGGCAAGAGTCATTGCAAAGCGTCAAGTTCTTCGTAAGGGTTTCAGTTGCAGGTGCAGGTGTTAATATTCTGTCCTCGTGCCCATCCCCCTCCCTCAGATCGTGAACTTGCTTGTGAGATTGCGAGTCTGGCGGTAATATAGGTAACGATGGCGCAGTTGTCAAAACCGAACTACCTGAGGTGTCAGGGCTGAGAATATCAAGCTCCCAGGATCTACTTTTTCTATTAATGGTGCCTTTGTTTAAAATTATTTGTTTACATGCTTTTTTACAACAGTATTTAACAATGAGTCTCGGATTAAGTATATAATTTTACCAAGTTTTTGTATAATTACGCCTTGATGCCATTTAAACTTTTCTTCATTAGAATATTTTTTATATAAAATATTTTGTCCGGGTAAAAACATTTTTTGTTTTCTACCGTGTGACTTAACCTGTGAACACTGTTTTGATCGGACTGCTTTAGCGGGCGAGGAAGACAGAGGCGGCGATGGTGCTGGCTTTAATATATCTAACCGGGATCTTAATTTGCGACCAAAAACTACTTGTGCAGGAGATAAACCCGTCGTAGCATTGACCGAATTGCGGTAGTCGAAAATATATTTTAAGATATTTAAATTGCATTCTCTTCGATTATTGCTGCTTAACAAACTAGACTTGATACCCCTTTTAATTACCTTCACGTAGCTTTCAGCTTGCCCATTACTTGCCGGGTGGTAGGCAGGTGACATGACATGCGTAATACCGTTGAGATGACAAAAGTCTAAGAACTCCCGGGAGCAAAACGATGTTCCATTATCAGTCACTATAGTCTCTGGAAGACCGAACCTTGACATGAATTCGCACAATTTATCTATAACTACGATGGAAGAGCAAGAAGTATTCTTGCGGCAGACTTCGACCCATTTGGAATACGCATCAACGATCACCAAGTACGTATGTCCGTTGATGGGGCCGAGGAAGTCGAGATGTATCCTTCAGAAAGGGTCAGCAGGACATTTCCACGGGGAAATAGGTACACGCGGTGGTGATCCTCGAAGTTGCGTGCATATTTGGCAGGAGCCAATCATGCGATCAAGGACGCCGTCAATACCTGGAAACCAAAACCGAGAGCGAGCTTCGGCTTTGGTTTTAACAATACCCATGTGTGATGCATGCAGCTCCGATATCATTTTATCACGTAACGATCCAGGTATAACTATTTTATGACCACGCATAGGGCAACCATTTTCATATGAAAGTTCTGATTTACACAAACTATAAGGTTTTATCTCTGAATCATTAACTTTTTTAGGCCACCCCTCTAAAACATAATGTACGACCTTTTTCAAAATGCGATCTTTATTTGTTGCATCACGTAACGCCTGTAAAGATATCGGTATCGCGCCCTTGACAACGAAATTGATGTACGCTGCGCGATCGTCGATATCGGCGGCTCCCGTGTACCCCGCGTTCGAATCCCCGCCCACGCTGCTACTTTTTGCAGCGGCGCCCGGATGGCTGGCACGCGATAAGTAGTCTGCGCTATTATCCGAACTCTTAACATATTCTATAGTGTAATAATATCTGCTTAGAAATAAAGCATATCTCTGTAAACGGTTAGCAGATACCTCCGGAATTCCTTTATATGGCCCAAAAATTGATAATAACGGTTTGTGATCCATACGTAGGATAAAAGGTGTAGACCTACCATATAAATATTCGTGGAACCTCCGTACCCCAAATAGTATAACAGTTGCTTTTTTTTGTATTTGAGAATATTTTTTCTCGGCATTATTTAACGTCCGTGATGCAAACGAGATTGGTTTCTCAATACTTGCACTATCCTTTTGCGATAATATTGCACCTAACCTGTTAGGTGACGCATCCACGGTTAGTATAATTTTTTCATTTGGATTAAAATGTGTTAAAACCTGTTTCGAGGATTTCTAATATTATCGAATGCTTCGTTTTCGATTTTAGACCATTTCCATTTTGTCCCCTTTTTTAATAATTCGTAGAGGGGCGATAGAATAGATGACGAATTTGGAACGAAGCACCTGTAATAATTGACGAGGCCTAAAAACGATTGTAACTGGCTAACATTTGTGGGGATTGGCGCTTCTAATCATCCTCTTGTAATCTTTGTAGCTCCTGGTGTAGCCTGTCTAGGTGCTCGGCATCGTTTCGGCCGGTTATTTGTACATCGTCAAGTAAAAAATATACTCTATTTAACCCTGCTAGCACATATTCCATTGCACGCTGGGCAGAAGCCAGGCCGAACACTCAACGTGTATAAGAAAATAAACCCCGATGGGTATTGATACAGGTTAGCTTTTGGGATTCGTTATTCAGGCAAAATTGATTATACGCCATTGAGATGTCAAGCTTAGTAAAGTATTGGCCCCCGTGTAACTTAGAGAAAAGTTCATCAACCGTCGGCAATGGGTATTGGTCTATAACCAACTGTTTGTTTAGGCTAACAGAATAATCTGCACAATCATATTCTGACAGAGCCATCGCGTTTTAATACGGGTACGATTGGGGATGCATATTCCGAATAATTAACAGGACGAAGTACCCCTAGATCGACCAACCACTTTAGTTCGCTATCTACTTTGTCTCTTAAGGCGAAGGCAATAGGACGCGCCTTAAAAAACACTGGCTTAGCGTTTTCTTTCAATGTCAACTTAACTTCACATTTATTGAAGCACCCAAACTCTCCCGAGAATACTTTAGGATAACGTATATGGAGCGTTTCAATGTCATTCTGTATTTTCTTACAATAATGTACTGGCGCCAGTTGAAGTTCAAACCGTGCAATAAAATCCCTACCGAGCAGTGGCGGGCCGCCATTACGAACTACATAAACGTCTAGCATACCCGTTCGACCCCGCCACTGAAGCGTCATCTGGGCGCGGCCGGTGCAACCTAAAACTTCACCGGTGTAACTCACTAATTTCTTTTTAGTGAACGATAATGGAACAAAACGAATATGGAAATGCAATTTATATGTTTGTTCCGATATCACAGTCACCGCCGATCCGCTATTGATTTGAAATTTTAAATCTATGCCGTTGACAATAACGGTTTCCACTAAAGGCTCGCCCTTAACTGATCGTATATTAAATAGCTTAACATCATCGCCGTCTTCGTCCACCTCACTCGTATTTACGTAGTTCACTTTTTTGCACATCCTACGCAAGTGTCCCTTCGTATTACACTTTTTACATTTGTAATTAGCGAAACAACACTCCGACGCAGTGTGACGCTGCGCACTTTTAACGAGAACGCATGCACTTCGATTCCTGACCAATCTTGTATATCTGGTCCGTAGTGGTATCGGTGGCGTTGTGTGTGTGTGTGTGTGTGTGTGTGTGTGTGTGTGTGTGTGTGTGTGTGTGGCAGCGGCGGCGCTGGCGACTACCACCCGCGTACTTCGTATGTTCTCCGCTAATTCCACAGCTTTTGCTAGTGTGATACCCGAAATATGTCGTTTGCAATGAACCATTGCGTGATTCTGGTTCTAAATATCTTCCACGATTGCAATTCGTGGTTAAAAGTTGAGAGGGAACCATAGCTAAACGACCTCGTCGCCAATGTTTAGTTCGCGATACGGAGCGCAGGAGACTAGTAAAACACTTGACGACTGACAACGTACTGCTTTAATTGCAAACAATATATTTGGGCGCGGACGCAGCCGCGTACACAACAGAATCCATTACTAAAACTATTTGGCATTCATGTGAACATTCCTTGTCCTCTAGTTGACGCAGATTCAGATATTATAGATAACTCCTTAGATGAGCCTACAGATTATGCTACACTCTCCTTGCGAAAAAAAGCTGTACACCATCTTGTGGAATGGATCGCCTTCTGTCCAGAATGGCGAAGATTTTTCTTAGGGTAGCGATGATATTTTCATTATGGAAAGCCTCTCAAGCTCTTGTTATGCATCGTTCATTTATATATACGGCATGCTGGCTGATGTTACATACGCGAGCATGCCGACAGCACGAAGCAAAAATACCTTACTCTCTACTAGTAAACAACACAAACCAAAATTTATGTGAGAAGATTATATGCCTAAAACAAATTCATGTGCCAAACAAAACTAAAACTTTCACATGATTGCACTGTATCAATATCGTATATTGCCATAATTACATTATGGCGCATTATTATTATTATTAATTTCTATATAAAATCACCCTAAAAATGTCTGAAAAGTAAGGTTTAAACAACTAAAATACATTAATAAGCATAAAGATGAAATATTTTAATTTCCAACATTAATATTGCCTTCAGAAATTTTACTGAAAATATTCAAATTAAAGTAATAATACATTTATAATGTAGTCGATAATTAAATAAAAATTAAAAAAAAATCTTGAGCGTGTTCTTGTACTGTAGCTGCGTGTTCTTGTAAAGACAGAGGGTGTTACTGTAAGGATTGCTTTTTAAGGGAGTTGATGTAAACGCATACTGCCGGGTGTAGTACATAAACACATCAACAGAATCTAGGGATATTTTATATTTCATCATATATCTAAAAATCCATGGAGGATTTTCTGGTATAGTAAATGAAAGAATGATATGTTTTTTAAGGTCTTTAATAAAATTAAAAAAAACGTTTCGTAATTTTTCTGTTTTAAATAAAAATGTTACATTTTATTCGTCAACTTACTAACTGATATGTCCTAGGCGCATCATCTTAGTGCCGGTGGTAAGCGAGTTTGTCAACGGCTTGCCCATGGACATCGCATACCCCTACCCTTTGTGGACGGTGTCTTAGTACATGACATGTACCTTATTATATATTGATCTTGAAGATCTGGCGCAGGGCATAACTTTCCTATGTAAGATCAGAATAAGTTTAAGTAACTAGATGGCATTCTAACATAAAGCACTTAAATGAAAAGAAATACCACAGATAAAAAAACAATTTTCGTTTTTAAAAAAAAGGAAAAGTGTGTCCGGTCAATTTAATTTTTTTGACAGATTTTTATATGGGTCCCCCCTCAGGAACTATCAAAGTTGCTAGTACTTTCCGTGGTAGAGGAAACTATAACGGATATTAAATTTATACACGTGAACTATCTGTCTTTTGGCTCCTGCCATTGCTTTTTCACTTTACCAATATTAACTAAATATTTTAAACAATATTTTTCATATCACACAAGCCACACTAACACTTTAGAATGCGCTAGATTATGCGATGCGCTAGATAATTTTATATATATATATATATATATATATATATATATATATATATATAATTATCTCTGCACAGGGAGGACGACTCACTGGCCCATACTGCAAAGGAGAAAGCCGATCTTCTAGGCTCCTACTTTGCGTCTAACTCGACTCTCGATGACGGGGGGAGTACGCCGCCGACCATCCCGCGGTGTGAGTGCTCCATGCCGGAGGTGCAGTTCACACAGCACTCGGTTCGCAAAGCACTCCTCTCCCTGGACATCCACAAGTCGAGTGGGCCTGACGGAATCCCCCCAATTGTGCTGAGGACGTGTGCTCCAGAGTTGGCACCGGTTTTAACGCGTCTTTTCCGGTACTCCTACTCCCTAGGCGTAGTCCCAAATTCATGGAAGACGGCTTTCGTCCACCCGATCCCTAAAAAAGGCGACCGCTCAGACCCGTCCAACTACCGGCCAATCGCCATCACCTCGTTGTTCTCCAAAACAAAGGAGTCCATTGTAAACTGCCAGCTCATGAGGTACCTTGAGGATCACCAGCTGATTAGTGACCGCCAATACGGTTTTCGCCGTGGTCGGTCAGCTGGTGATCTTCTGGTCTACCTCACTCACAGATGGGCGGAGGCAGTAGAGTTCAAGGGGGAGGCATTGGCCGTTAGTTTGGACATTGCGAAGGCCTTCGATCGGGTTTGGCACAAAGCGCTTCTTTCGAAGCTCCCTTCCTATGGGCTTCCCGAGAAATTGTGCGATTGGATCACCAGCTTTCTTGCAGATCGGAGCATCAAGGTCGTTGTAGACGGTGCAAGCTCCGATTGCAAGCCTATTAATGCTGGTGTTCCACAGGGCTGCGTGCTATCGCCAACGCTGTTCCTTCTGCACATCAATGATATGTTGCATACCCGTAACATTCATTGCTATGCAGATGACAGCACTGGTGATGCTCTTTACACCGGCCGAGCCAATATTTCTCGGGAAAACGTCTCCGAGTGCCGGGACAAACTTGTGTCTGAAGTCGAGTCTTTGCTGAACAGAGTCTCGGATTGGGGACGACTAAATCTAGTCCAGTTTAACCCCCAGAAGACACAAGTTTGCGCGTTAACCGCTAAAAAGAATCCCTTTGTCGTATCCCCTCAGTTTCAAGGCACTCCCCTTGTTGCCTCAGCCAGTATCGGAATCCTCGGCGTTGACATTTCGAGTGACGTGCAGTTTCGTGGTCACTTGGAAGGGAAGGCCAAATTGGCCTCTAAAAAGCTTGGCGTGCTCAGCAGAGCGGGACAGTATTTCATGCCGGCACACCGCCTGAAACTTTACAAGGCGCAGGTTCGGCCGCACATGGAATACTGTTCCCATCTCTGGGCTGGGGCTCCCCAGTATCAGCTCCTTCCACTTGACCGCATCCAGCGCAGAGCGGCTCGAATCGTCGACGACCGAGTGCTTTCCGATCGGCTCGATTCACTGGCGTTGCGAAGAGATGTTGCATCTCTTTGCGTATTTTATCGCATCTATCACGGGGAGTGCTCTGAGGAATTGTTCGGATTAATCCCAGCCGCCAAATTTCGTGAACGCACGACACGGCAAACGTCCCGATACCATCCACACCATCTGGATGCTTGGCGGTCCACCACTGTACGTTTCACAAGGAGTTTTCTTCCACGTACAACCTCTCTGTGGAATAGTTTATCACCGGCGATTTTTCCGGACCGATACGACCTGGGGACCTTCAAGAAAAGAGCTTACTCCTTTCTAAAGGGCCGGCAACGCACCCGTAATTCTCCTGGTGTTGCGGTTGATCATGGGCGGCGGTAGTCACTTAACATCAGGTGAGCCGCATGCACGTTTGCCCCCTCTTCTATAAAAAAAAAAATATATATATATATATATATATATATATATATATATATATATATATATATATATATATATATATATATATATATATATATAGATATATATATAGTGATACAGCGTACAAATGGTTAAAATCTTACCTAAATAACCGCAAACAATATGAAGAGATAGCACATTATAACCATGATACTGGCAAATCAGCAATTTTCGATTTGATGTGATCCACGCTACTTTCTCTATCCCTCGGGGCAGCATTTTGGGACTGATGGATTGGGATTATACTATTTATATAACTATATATAAATTATTTTGTGTAACTATTTATATAAATTTCTGTTATATTGATGATGACAATTTCATTCTTATTTCGCTTACCAAAGACCAGAATTTAAATTATAAATTGAACCATGTCTTGAACCATGTTATAAATTGGCTGACACATCACAACCTATAGATTAATTTTAACAAAACTAAATTTATGCAATTCCGTCCAGTTCAAAAACCACCACTAAGAACCGTTTTTATCAATAACACCTTCAACTTGCTAGGTCTGAAATCGTCTGTCAAATTAACTTGAAAGCCCGTAAAAATAAAAATAAAAAATAGGCTATTCAGGTTCACATACGCATTATGAGAAATAAAGAAAACCACAGATGTCACTAGCGCACTGTCGGCATATTACGCATACACAATTTTGTGGCCATCACAAAGTGTCATGTTCTGGGTAAATAGTACTGATACATAACTAATATTTATAAACCAAAAAAAAAATGTAAAAATCTTGGCAAATATGAAAATTCCAGGTATTTGTTTATAAAAGTTTTATTTGACGTCCATTTATATTTGGAAAACATGCAAATTTGTGAATAAACACCCGGAAGTTTTCACCAAATTAACTGAAACAAATTACAAATACTCATTGATTAAAACCACTTTTATGGATTTTATCGTATTTAATTTTAATTGTTTTTAATTCCCGGCGTTTTAGGTGCTTTCCAGTGCCCATGGTTACACAAACTGCAGACTTCCCGGAAAGTTGATGCTTCACATCCGATATTGATGTGAGGCATCAACGTTCCAGGAAATCAGCTATTGATGTGACGGGAAATGAGCATACCACTGCAAGACTTCAAGACATAGTCAGTTTATTTTGAATAGATCGGAACATAAACAATAATTAAAAAAGCCGAAGGTACTCCGGGCTTAAGAAAGACATCGGGAAGTCAGTCATCTCAGTCCCCCGTGACCATGGGTGCTGGAAAGTAGGGAATTAAAACAATACAATTAAATTAAACGCGATATAATCCATAAAAGTAGTTTTAATTAATGTGAAGTGTTCGCGCAAATATAAGAAATCATTTTACAAATGCTCAATTAGACCAAAAAAGAATAGACTAATATTGCCGAAATCTACACTCGCGTTACATAGCTCTAGTCTCTACTGTATGACAGTAATTATTTTTAAACCTTCTCAATGGCTTTAGAAATTTAATGGGTACTACATAATTTTTTTCAACAATAAAGTAATATTTAACTGAAAACTGTTTGTATAATTTAAATGAATGATTTGATATAAATATTATTTAATTTGTGTAGGCAACTTCGGCCTGCTTTTTTTTTATTTTCTTTATTTACTATTATGATTATTATTTTTATTGTTTCTTTCTAGTTATCTTTTTTTAATTTTCTTTACTTAATATTGTGATTATTAATTGGCGATTAGCTAGAACTAGATAAAGTCACCCACAATCTGAGAATTTGACGAGCTTGCTTCGATACTCGGCAAAGTTTGATGTTATCATGTTTTAAAATATAACAAAAACAAATTAGAAATTGCAGTTGCATAAAAAATTGTTTGACTTTCATATTTAGTCGGGTAATAAATTATTTGATAGGAAACGACGACTGAAAATCAGCTTATTATTTACTTTGTCGAAATAATACTCTCTTTTAAAAATAGATGGTTTTCCTTTTTTTTCTGAAAAGGATTTTTCTACAATGACATAAAATATCTACATAATTAGTTAAATAAATAAAGTAATTTCATTGTTTGACTTTTATATTTAGTCGAGTTATAATTTATTTAATAGGTAGCTTTTAAGAAATAGGTAAATCAGGAATGTCTAGAACAGGTAAATGAAATTGTATACTTGGGGAGTGCTTTCAGCCGGGATGGAAGATGTGATTTAGATGTGGATAGGCGTGTCGCTGCCGGAAACAAAGTCAATGGTGCCCTGAATGCATTAGTCAAAAGGCAAGGCGTGGTGAAGAGTGCACGCCTTGCAATACATAACGCAGTGTTGGTACCGACTTTGTTATATGGCAGCGAAACCTGTGTATGCCAGAAGAAGCATAAAAGCAAGTTGAATGCAGTGGAGATGCGATCTCTTCGTAAAATGTGTGGCGTTACCATAGCCGACCGAAAGCGAAACGAAGAGATTCGCAATATGGCAGGATTGAAAGATGACCTTATCACAAAAATTGATAGGGGCGTACTCCAATGGTTTGGGCACGTTGAACGAATGAGTGAAGACCGAATGGTGAAGAAAATATATAGAGCGAAAGTAAATACTAAAAGGTGTCGAGGTAGACCGAGACTAACTTTCGAAGACCATGTGAGCAAATTGCTCGAAGAGGGGAGGGTCAAGAGTACTCGGATACCTAGACGTGCATGTATGAAGAAGTTAATGAACCTGAAAGAAGCGAAAGAGGTATGTAAGGATCGTGACACTTGGCGATCTGTTCTCTCTGGCTACCCCGTTAGGGATTGTGCGTGACGATAAGTAAAGTAAAGTAAAGTAATAGGTAGCTTTCAACTGAATCAGCTCTTAGTATTTTATTGTGTATCTCAGATGACTCTTTTCTTAGTCGAAATAATACCCTTCTTTAGGAAGAGTCAGTTTTCCCTTTCTTTTTGAAAAGGTTTCTTTCACAAACATAATACGTATCTACTTATTTTAGACATGATCGCCCGGTCCGCCACGTGCGCCAGTTTTATTTACGACGCACAGGCTCTTACTTCCTGTTTCTGTATTTTCGCAAACAAATCGACAGCACCTTATTTCAGCATCTTGTTGTGTCAATTTTAATTTATTTTAAGGAAATAGTCTAATCCTTCAAAGGAAGCAATGTTAGTTATTGTACTGTTGTTACGCGTGTCGTAAATTTTTCCTTCCATGGCTCAAATAATAATATAATAGGCATTTTCAAAAGAGGCAATACGCACTGAATTCAAAAAAAAGCTTTCTCTTCAGATAAAAATACGGTAATATTTTTATTAGCTGTAATATAGATAGATTGAATTATTTAAGATAAAATAAAAGATTGAATTTAAACTACCTCGTTGATCTAGAGGTGGTAAGTTCGACTTTTGATCATATGGTGCCGAGCCTAAATCTCGGGTTTAGTCGAAAACAGTACTTGAAAGTAAGAATTACACAGCAAAATTCACCCTAACCACAACTAACAGCTTCAAGTAGTGATTTTCTGATTTTAATTAGAATGCTGTGCGACGAAGAAATACTTCTGTATTTCTGAGAAATTTGGAGTATTTTTACTTCATGTGAAGTTTGTCAATACGTATTTAGGGAGCGCAGCAAAATTTACTTACTTTATAATTTTTACTATTTAATATTTTGAGGCTTTCACTTTTCTATAATTTATTATACATAATAACTTTATAGTGTAAATCGTTTTTGATATTTTGTAGTATGTTGAACATAATGATCCGTCATCACAAAGCAATGTTTTTATCATAAGAACCGGAAATTATTAAGCCACCCATTTCGGATAAAGCAGCTAACGATGAAATGCAATGAAGTTAAACTTGATAATCTAAATAATATCCACCATGGGCTTGCTCTGCAGAAATATTGATATGATAATGAAGAAATACAAATATAAAAAATATGCTGCTCGAAATGGATTTAAAGATGAGATCTGTTCTAATTCCCTATGCGGTATCTCACTCAATTTATCAGGTTTCTCGATAAAATAAAAAAGTGGTAATCAACAAGAATCATCTCGGGTAATCCGATTTCCTTGTTCAGATAAAAAATGAAGGTTTTGAAGTATTCGTGCATAAATCTGTGTTAACTCACGTTTTATAATAGTGTAGAAAGGAAACTAATGCTTAAACAAAGCTATTTTATGATAAAATGAATAGCACGGTCAGCAAGGGACTCCCGATATGGAAGTTTATCGACGAAATGGGCGATATATTCTAAGTGGAGCGAATTAAGAGAACTCTTAAGTGACTAGTATGTTGCATGCGTAAGAATGTGGGCGTGAAGGAGGAGAGAAGGAGGCGAGAAAAGTTTATGTGGATCGTGCCAAATGGAAGTCTGTAGTCTCATTTTATAGAATGAAGGTGACGACAATCAGCCGCAGAGTCCACCTGATGGTGTTGGGTGAAATGGTCGATAAACATCTTCTTGATTAAGATTTAAAATGCAGGTATATTGTCACACTATACTATTTGAACATATTACCTTGAAATACAAGTGGTAAAATTAAAAATTTTGTACAACCGACTTCAATGTAAATAAAATGAGAACATCATCAATTTGTACGAAGTTATTTAAATACACATTATTAAGAATAACTCAAAACTACAGGTCAGATCTTAATCAAATTTATATATAACTTCACGAGAAGCACCAGTTTACAAAAAGAAACATCAAAAGCGGTTCAACCAGAAAAAAATCTAAGGTAACCCACACAAAAAACTGTATAATCGAATTGAGTATCTCCACCTTTGGAAGTTGGATAATAGTTAAATGAACAATTTATTTTGAGACGTGTAAAATCAAAATTTTATTTATCTATAATTAACGTGCTTTTTAATAAACTACCGTAACAAAAGATGTACCTTTTATATAGAGAAGAAAACAACAAAAAACTCCATTAGTGACCTCTTTTCAATGCCTTAAATGCAAAGTACGTAGCTATGTTTTACTAGCGCGATAAAAATCAAGAATCCAACATTTTCTCGCATGAAATCGTATCTTCTAACAATCATATTGAATATAGAAACGGTATAAAAAGTACATTGTCAGAAAGATGAATGATTGATGAACCTATTTGTTTTAGTCGATTAATTGTATTTTTAGATTAAAAAATTGATTACAGTGGTAGCTTATGGTGTTGATATAAAACTTATGAAAAGGTTAATCGTTCAACTAAATCTATTTTTTTATTTTCTTCATCTATCATGTGGGGAGCACGGATTGTAAATGACTGTTTGATTTTGTTTTATTTCATTACAGCTAATTTATTTCAGCTGAGAAATCCCGAAATTTTTGGTTTATGAGTAGCTTCGAAATAATCTGCGGGCACGGTAGTGCCCCCGCCAATTCGAGCAAAAATGTGGCACAGCCGTACCGACACTTTCTCAAAGCAGTTTAGTCAATTTTGGACCCCTATAACTTCGTTGTCGATAAAACTAGAAGTCTGAATTTTCAGTCACCAAGCAGGCATTTTGTCCCCCCCGAACGGGTTCCCGCCTTGTCGTGGCGGGGGGGCTTAGTAGCCGTGGCTTGGTCTCCCACGGTGAACAAAGAGGAACCCACGTGGCTGGCCCGAGGTGAAGGGCCGGCCTGAGGTGGCCACTCCGAGTGGGCTTGGGGAGCCCACTTCGGATGTGTGCTGGTGGACTGCAGCGAGTGGGGACTCGCGCACCCTCAACCGCTGCAGCCGAGGTGGAGTCGCGGAGGAAGAGGAGTGTTGGTATGGCGATGCGCCACTCGCCCTATCCTTCGCGACTCAAACGGGGTCGCACCGTTGATGCGGTGGTGGTGGGGCTGCGGGGGGAGAGGATTGTCGGTATTGCGAGGCGCCGCTCTCCCTACCCTCCGCAGCCGAATCTTGATTGGCGGCGGAGCCATAGACCTGATCCGCCGCTGGGGTCGGGAAGGCTAGTACTTCTAAGTGCTCGTTTTTCCTGGCCCCATGGCCTTTGTGCATCGGACGCGGGGGCGTCTGTTGCACAGACGTAATTGGAGGCCGTGGAGGAAGGCGCGCCATGTGTTCTGGTGCACCTTACCTGGGAAGGAGAACGGGGAGGAATTTTCCTCTCCCGAGGAGGTGCTGCCATGGAGCGGCAGGCGCTAGTAGGGCCGCGCATGTGTGCAAAAGCGTTCCCGTAGCCCTGCCAATATGCGACAAAGGTGGATCACCATGGGGTTTTATTCTGTGCGAGTCCGACATAACCCGTCCTTGCCCCCGCGAGGCGGGTATGCGTAGGCATTTCCCCATGAAGAAAACAAAAAGCAGGCATTTCGTAAGCACGGCATGTTTCAATTTCATTCAATTTAAACCAGTAGTTTAAGAATTATATCACTGACTGACTGACAGATCATAAAAACTCTAATATACTTCTAGTAGACATAGGAGCTTCAAATTTAGAATACTATTAGTGTTTAGTGTATAAACTAATAAAAATCTAAAATATTTTGCAATTAAGGTCCAGTTTTCTAGATACATCAACTGCAGAAATAAGTTTGTAATCATATACAAAAATATAGGATTACAAAGTTAAATTTTCGGTGAATGAATCAGTGTATCTGTATATGTATAGTATAATGGAATAGTAACTGTAGGTACTTTTTTGGTATTCAAGATGTAAAAGGTACCGGAAAGGAAAATAAAGTAAGACGAAGAAGAGAGTAAGAGTTAACCGACTTGATATATATATATATATATATATATATATATATATATATATATATATATATATATATATATATCTCACATTTTTTTACGATAGAAGAACGAGGCGGAACTTAGTTTTTTTTACAAGTTATGTTTTCTAGAGATACAAAATATTCCAAAATCCAAATTTGATATATCTTTGACCAAGGTAATATATTATTATTATATTTAAAATCACAGATTTTCATTACAATATATTGTTTCGCTAAATGAACGTAGGATTTATTTATAAATACAGTTATACGTCTTGGACTTTAAGGAGTGGTCTGAAGGTATACTTTGGTATCTGCTACTGGAACTCCTCGAAGGGTAGAAGAGTTTGGCTTCGATGTGTGAGGTTGTGTTATGGCGGTTGAGAATATCCACTACCCCATATCTTCCCGTGGGTGTCGTAAGGCGACGGAGGGAGACATGCAGGAGATGAGCAGCAGCATCCTCCTAATAATAACAATAGTATAATAAAAAGCTGCGGTTGCCAACCCGATTGCCAAGCGTGGCAACTATGGCAAATATTCCCCCATGAGCAACGATGCAAACAAACGGCCCCCAGTCCTCGGTGGCCTCGCTATTCCTGACTACAATTGCGACCATGGTAACGGCGGGTGGGGCAGGGGATGTTAAGAATCTCCGGTGGAGGTTCGGTTGCCACCTACGACGACTCGACCTGGAAACATATAATACACGCACCCTGACGACTGACGAGAAGATACTGGAGCTAGAAGAAGAAGAGGTAGACAAGTTGCGCTGGCATATTATTGGATTATCTGAGGTCCATAGAGAGGGGAAGAACACGGTAATCCTCGAGTCCGGCAACTTGTTCTATCACCGGGAGGACAACATCCATCCAAAGGAGTTGTCGGATTTATCGTCCACAAGTCTCTCGTCAACAACGTTGTAAAGATTGGGAGTGTGTCGACGAAGTTCGCGTACCTGATACTCAGAATCAAGGTGTTAGCTGAAGGTCGTACAGGTTTACGCACCAACCTCGGCACATCCCGATAAAGAGTTGCAGGAAATGTATGAGGATATTTCTAGAGCCATGCATTCCTCCAAAACCCACTATGCGGTGTTGATAGGAGACTTCAACGCAAAACTAGGCATAAGAGAAAGCGGTGAGCTGAAATTTTGGACATTTGGAGTAGGGCAACGGAACCGTAGGGGCCAGTAGCTGGCCGACTTTATGGAGAAAGAGGGACTCTTTATGATGAACTCTTTCTTCCGGAAGCGGTCTCATAGGAAGTGGATCTGGTTGAGCCCCAACGGTTCGACAAAAAATGAGATTGACTTCATTATGACGACCCGACGCTAACTGTTCTGTGATGTCTCAGTGATCGCGAGAATGAAAACTGGCAGCGATCACCGAATGGTTAGAGGAGAGGTCTCTTCTTGTGAATTCTATGCTCCGTCCCCCTCGTGCGCTAGTCCAAGGTCAATAAAAAATTCCGCTCAAATTACAAAACCGTTTTCAGTGCCTAGAAGACTGCAATACAGTGGACGATATGAATGACAAGCTTGTGGAAACTGTCCATGCGGTCGGAGCTAAGTTCTGGAAGACCGGCCGAAGAAGAACACAAAAACTCTCCGATCACACTCTTAATCTCATGGATGTTAGACGGGCGATAAAGCTGCAGTCGTCAGCAGATTTAACAGCATACAGGCAACTAAACAGACAGACCTCAAACCGCATGGGGCATGACTTACGCAACTTCAATGCAGCTTGTATTGAAGAAGCGATTGAGCGGAAGCGGGGCTCCAAAGTCTTTGCAAGAGATCTGTCTGCCAGTAAGAGCTAACTGTCAAAGCAAAAGACTGAGTGTGGCGGCAACGTTTTCGGGACACCTGAGATTCTTAGTGAGATTGAAAGGTTCTATGGGCAGCTGTACACCTCACCGTTGGAGCCACACGCAAGTGTGAGTAACGATCCAACAGCAAGTCTTATCCGACACTATTCCGTTGATATCCCGGACATCAGTCTGAGCGAAATTAGAATGAATCTCCAGCACCTTAAAAACGACAAGTCCCCGGGCAAGGATGGAATTACAGCGGAGCTTCTGAAAGTGGGTGGAAAACTGGTACTTGAAGTCCTACAGAAGCTCTTTAATTCCGTCCTCCATGGAGGCACTACTCCAGAGGCGTGAAGCAGAAGTGAAGTGGTCTTGTTCTTCAAGAAAGGTGACAACGCCCTCTATAAGAACTACAGACCGATATTATTTCTGAGCTGCGTCTACGTGCTGTTTTCGAGAGTCATTACGAATCGTCTCGCACGCAGACTCAACAACGTCTGGCCTCCCGAAAAAGCCATTTTTAAAATGGCTTAATATCATAATCCATATACATAGCCTTCGGCAAATTTTACAGAAGTTCGAAGAGTACAATCTGCCACTTTGCCTGGCGTATGTCAGAAATGCGTGTGTAAGAAAGCCTTTGACTCCATCGAAATTTGGGCGGTGCTACAGTCTCATCAGCGGTGCCAAGTTGACTGTCGGAATATCGAAGTGCTGAAGTATTTGTACATAAGGGCTATGATGGCTATCCGAGTACAGAACCAGAGTACGATACCAATCCAACTGCAGAGATGTGTGAAATAGGATGAAGTTATTTCCCTGAAACTATTCATCGCTATATTGGAGGAAGATTTCGAGCTACTGGACTGGAAAGGATAGGGTATTAACATCAATGGCGATTGCATCACTCTCCTTAGATTTGTCAACGATATACTCATAGTCCTTATGGCAGAATCCCTGAAGGACTTATGCACTATGCTCAGTGAGCTCAATAGTGCCTTACAAAGTATAGGTCTTTTGAAAAACATGAACAAAACAAGGATCATGTTTAGTGTCCATGCCACACCTATGCCGGTAGTTGTTGGGAGCACTAAGCTCGAAGTTGTTGACGAGTACGTTTACCTGGGACAAATAGTCCCACTAGGTAAGTCCAGCTTTGTCAAGATGTCAATTGACGGATTCAACTCGGCTGGGCAGCGTTCGGGAAATTACGACACATCTTCTCGTCAGGTATACCTCATAAACTGAAAACTAAGTTGTACAACCGGTGCGTGTTGCCAGTGATGACGTACGGAACCGAGACGTGGTCTTTCATTGCTGGCCGTATGAGGACGCTCAAAGTCGCTCAGCGGACTATGGAGAGGGTTACGTTCGGGGTTTCTTTACGTGATAAACTTAGAAATGAGGATATCCGCAGTAGAATCAGAGTGACAGACATAAGTCAACGGCTTAGTAAGCTGAAGTGGCAATGGGCTGGCCATATAGCTCAAAAAATCGACAACTGTTTGGGAAAAAAGGTTCTGAAGTTGCAGCCTCGTACTGGTAGGGAAGTGTAGAACGACCCATCACTAGATGAAGCGAGGACCTGGTAAGACGTGCAGAAAGTGGATGGATGCAGGTGGCTCATGACCGTGCTTTGTGGCATATCTTGTGTGAGGCTTATGTTCAGCAGTGGACTTGTGAAGGGCGGTAATGATGATGATGATGATGTTGATTGTGAGGTATGATGAGATCTTACCTCCGGGCCTGATCGAATGACCTGAAGGTGAATTTGGTTAATGCTAAACTTGTTATGCCTCGATTAAAAACTTTTTGAAAACGAAATAAAGTTGATGGGAAAAAATTTATTAACAGGTCAAGTAAAAAAACTAGTTTTACGATAATGCCTGAGTAGTAAAGTAAAAAAGTAAAGTTACAGCCTATATACGTCCCACTGCTGGGCTCAGGCCTCCCCTCATTTCTGAGAGGGTTTAGGGCAAGAAAGTGTCCGCCGCGCTGCCCAAATGCGTGTTGACGAACTTCACATGTCTTCGAAATATTTTTTTCTTATTCCTCAGACATGCAGGTTTCCTCACGATGTTTTCCTTCACCGCCGAGCACGTGGTAAATCAGCACTTAAAATTGCAATTAACAATTTCATTGGTGCCGGCGGGGATCGAACCCGGGTTACTCGCGTTCTGTTATATTTACAGCGAGCGTTAACCACTGAGCTACCACGGCTCTTTAATGCCTGAGTACAAATACCTAAAAATTAAAGTAATATTTAAGTTGATTTCTGATAGTTATGAGATTATTCTTTTATAAGTTTTTTTCAATTAACAGCATAACATTTAAATCTAAACTAAAATAACATAGTTAAATTTAAAAAAATCTATTGTTGATTGAGAATTTTGTTCTAGATTTTTTCACTATCATATGAACATTATGTATAGTGCACTTTCTGATTTTCCAAACTTTTGTTAATTGAGGTTTGACATAAAATTATCGTAAAATAAGAAGTAATAGTAATGAGGTTATTTGTAAAACGTGTATGTATTTAAATTACTTTAAAAATTAAAGTACGTGTGATGAGCGCTTAAGACATGCATATTTGAAAAAGATTTTTACCTTCAAAATGACAATAGATTTTTGTAATTTTTAAGGTCAAATTTAAATTGTTTTATTTGCCAACATCAATGATACAATCTTAGGAGTAGGCCAATGTTCAGTGGTGGAATTCAAGTATATGTGATGATGATGATAATAATAGAAATGTATCTAACCATTTTTTAAACTATATCAGTCAATATTAATTGATTAAGCTGAACACTACAAAGATTTTACTCAAGTCAAAGACTTTAAACTACGTTATAAATATCGTCTATTCATTTTAGCAATCGTAGTCGGATATGCAAGAAAATATCGTAGTATAGTTATTTTCATAGTTCTAGAAACAATGGCATTGTTCTGGTCAAGATGTTGGGATATTTTATCTTCATGGTATGTCCACAGCATTCTTGGAGAAAACCCACAATTCAATATAATTTAATATGTGACGGTCATTTTCCTTTCATTGTAAGTAATTTAAATCATGATGTTTCGTCTTTAAAAATTTACAATTATGTTATAATTATTGAGTGAAAGCATTTATACCTAATTAACAAAAGTTTACTGATGCACATAGATCTTTTCCTTAGCCACCCTTGATAAAAGCAGTTTTATTTTATTTTTGTTCCCCTGTTATCAAAAAGATGATCCTAATCATCTCCTTGTTCAGTTTACTTCTGTCGCCTCATACGAAACCCACGGGACAGTATTGGATAGTGGATAACTAACACCGCACCTATGTTATAGGTGGTTTTTAATTTAATTATTTTTTGACAAAATTATTGACTATTCCAAAATGAAACAAAAGCCTGAATACAATATTTAAATAGCAAATAGAAAATTGAGCGTTCTTTTATAACCATTATTATAAGACAGCACTTGAATACTACTCCGCTTGATGACTGGTGTAAAAGTGTAAGTAAAGCGTGTAGTACAAGTAAAGCGCAATGGTTTGGATCAACAACAAAAAAACTTGTCCACACTTGCTATAAAGACAACCACATTATAGTTGGGTAGAAAGACAAATGCTAGCCAATTATTCCAGCATAATCTAGCTATCAAACAGACAAATAAGCGCAATAAGCTTTTTTTAAAATATTATAAAACTCGAGCAATTACATTGCAATTTGCGATGAAACCTTGCATGTTTAGAAAATTGAAAAATGTTTCTAGAATATACGATGTCTACAAACATGGATTTGGATCTCGTAATGAACACTTTCTTTCAATCACTCTAGGGGAATACCAGAAGGCCTACTCTCTTTCTCCGAAACGAAACTTCGTTATGGAACGAAATTTAAACGAAGTTTCGTGTCTGACCCTACTCTATATCATTTTCGGACGCGCACGCAAAGTTCGAGTCCATAGACAATTTTCGTAAACGAATGGAACGAACAATGTTATGTATTTTACGAATTTATTAAAATAATCGTGGTTTTTTATTCATATTATTCCAGAAAATCTTACATAAGCAATAAATATAAAAGTTTTCGAAGAAAATCACAGTGACACTAAAATAACCCTTTCAATGACCGTTAACCGACTAAGTTAAGGTGTACAATAATAACAAACGGTGTTTATAGTATCGTATAACAACCAAACTTATCCGTATTATCACAATGCTGTCAGTCATCACTTGTGGATTTTTTGTTTGCATTCTTTGAAAGTTTGAATATTTTTAAGTTTGTTTCTCAAGCTCAAGTGTAAGACGTAGGTAGAGATTATTTCCTGTGTGCTCAAGTGAAGAGTTATTAATATGTTTTGTTTTTTCTTTGCCTACTTTGCTAACGCGATACACATTCCCTGACAAAGTTTCAATTTCAAGTCGCAGTCTTCATATGGGCGTCCTTTGGTCCACAAAGACTTCTATTTGGTTAAATTTAGTTTTATATTCAGAAAGAGTGTAAGAAATGTTAATTGTTTTGCACTTATAATACCTACTTCCATAACACATTTTTTGTAATAATAGGTACCTATAACTTATTTTCATCTTATCTTTCAGTGTAAAATAATGGCTCCATATACGGGTTCGGCTACTCCTGAACAAATTGATGCACTCCTCAATTTCCTGGAGGAGCATAGGGATCTTGCTCGCGGGAGATTGAGGAGTCTAGAAGGAAAAGTCCAGGCGAAGAGGCTGTGGGATGAATTGTGCAATACGCTCAATTCCATGGGCGGTTGAACAAAGACAGTTCAGCAGTGGCAAAAGGTAATTCGTAGTAATATAATTAAATGCTTAAGCTATTTATCAGTGAAAAGTGAGTGACAAAGATTTAATATTTACTTTTATTTTGGATAGGTATGGTTTGATAGAAAACATCTGGCCAAAAAAGCCGCTGCTGATTCCCGGAGGTCGGCTTCAATGACTGGAGGTGGTCCATCGGTGGCACCCCAACTCTCCCATTCGGAATTTAAAGTCTTATCCATAATGGGAGATGGGTTCGGTGACCGCCAAATTGGAGCCAGAGTGCCAGCTTTCACTGAAGTAAGTATCTCATCATTCTTTGGTTTCCCTATTTCTAAACTTTGATATGTTCAAATATTTATCTTAATGATATATGATTTTTATTTACAAAATTATTTGTCTATGTGAGTATGCTACTTTTTTTAACCCATTAGGTAAAAATACAATACAATTTGTATTGTGGTAGACATTAAAAATTAATACTTCACTTAAACATTCAATCTTTTATATTCATTTCAGACGAATGAATCCAGACCATCAACCTACAGTCAAGGAAGCCAACTGCAGCAGCAGAGCCTGGACTTGCATGTAGAAGTTGAGGAGTACGCCGACCCAAGCAAAGAAAGCCAGCAGGTCTACTCTAATTCAACGAAAAACGAAATTTCGATCGAAATTGATACACAAGGTATGTATGGATGTCTTTGATACATGAAGGTCTTACCACTAAACTACAGTCGAGATTAAAATTACAAGAAAAATATTGTTTGTCACAAAAAATATACTTATTGATTAAGTATTTACTGCAATGTAACATATTGGAATGTTGTTTTGCAGCCTCACAATCTGCACATCCCAGAAGAATACGATCTGCTGCTGGCTCCGATGTCAGAAGCAATTGTACCAGTATGAAGATGGACGTGCAGAGAGAGAGAGACAGTGAGGAACACCGGGTTCGCAGGCATCAGGGCTGCCTTGGAAGAGTTGCATGATATAGGGCGAGATTATTTAGAGTTTTTAAGGCAAAATAGGCGTTAGGTTTTAAATAAATTTATTTTAGAATACTATTGTTTCTTTTTACTATTTTTGAGACTATTTGTACTTTCAGATTAAGAAAGCTAAAATAAGAACTTTATATTACTGATAGTTGATTACGAGTATCATGGCCATAATTCGATATAATATAAAGATACTGTTAAGTATTTAAAATCATAGAAGTTATTATTTTCTCTGTATGTGACAAAATATCTGCAATGTCATAGGTAAGGATTAAGTAAATATTTGTTGCCATTTTATGAACATCTAGGTAGGTAGGAAAACGATAAGTAGGTGAAAAAATAAAACAGAACTAATTTTATGCCTAAAAATATTTTAATCTAGGCTGTTACAAGCACTTGTGAATGTCAAAGAAGCTACGCCATCGGTTCTCAAACCCTAAGCGAGAGACCTTGTAACGAGAAGAACCGGCAAGAAACTCGTTGAGGGCTGATTTTTTTCTCCTTGTATATTTCATACAGAGTCATCAAATTTGTAAAATGACCTTTAAGGTAATGTAATTTTCCATCACAAAAATTAACAAAAGTTTACATACAGTGGGTAGGTATTGAAATTAATTATCTACACATCGGATAGGTAAGAGCAAATAACATTCAACTAGTTGAGAAATCACTGTCTACTAGGTACCTACTCGAAAATTCATACCTAAATAGATAATGTTGTACAATATGCAATATTAACTAAATTCATTAGACATAAAAGTTAACATTAAAAAAAAAACGCATTGCTTACAATTATAACAAGATAAGAAGAAGTGTATGTTTTTGGTAAGAAGGGAGTGCCATACATTTCAGTAATATTAATTCCTAATCCTATAATATTATAAATGAGAAAGTATGGATTTTGATTGTTACTTAATCACAAATAAACGGCTTAAATGTGGCTGATATGATGATGATGATGATTATCTCCTAAAACAAAAAAAAAGTTTGTAATTGAGTTTATTTTAATCTACTCGCACAATTGTTTGGTTTGAGTTTATCTTACCGGTTCCTTTCTAACATTTGTATTAATGAATTCCTTGCCCTTCGACCCGCCTGTAGAGCTTTAGTAGAAGATGCGGCTGTTTCAAAGGGAACCTGCCTGGTTCTCTCCGATTGGTGTTCCTCTTCAGTCAACTCATGTTGTGTAAAACGCAGCAGGCTAATATAATTTTACCTGCTGTTTCTGGGCAGTAATGGAGTTCCCTAGCTGCCAAAAGACATCTCCATTGACCTTTCAATACACCAAATATGCGTTCTATGGTGCAGCGTGCATGTTTTTGGAGGTAATTGTACCTTCCCTCTGGAGAGTTCTCAACAGCATTATCTACAGGTGTCATCATATGCTCCCTTAGAGCATAACCAGAATCACCTAAAAATTTAAAAATATAATATTAGTGTAAATTGCATCATCACATTACTTATACATAATGAATATCAAAACTATAAATCAAGACATGCCTAATAGATAAACTGTTTCGTCCTGGAGACCCTCCAAGTGGTTTCTTATCTCACATTCCCTCCAAATATAAGCGTCGTGAGTTGCTCCACCATATGAAGCATCAACATTTGTAATTAATAAATCACTGTCACATATCTGAAAAAGAATTTCCATCAATGTAACATAGGATAAAATGTAAGTAATAAAGTAGTGAATGTCATAATAAAAACATTAAAATATTGTTCATAAACTTACAACTTGAGTATTAATCGAACGAAAATGTTTTCGATTAAAATATTGTTCCTCGTGCTCCGAAGGCCTCACTATGGCTACATGTGAACAATCGATGCACCCCACCACAGCGGGCAGCCCATATTTATCATAAAATCTACAATAAGGATACAATATTATTATGCAATAGTAAATTGTGCAATAAAATTATATTTGTTTTTGCATGACTTATTTGCCTAGTCTTGGCACACTTTTTATGTAAATTGTTCATTTAAAATAACAGAATAATATTTTAATTACTAGGTATTTCACATGTTAATAAGTTTAACGGTCAATACTAGATAGGAAGGTAAGTACTTACTTCGGCTTAATAAGATTCCTTTCATTCCTATTTTGTGGGAATCTTATGTGCTTCCTTAGTATGTGGGGTGCATTAAGTGCAGTTGTTACCTCTTGTAAACAACGGGACACTGTCTGTTGTGCCATGGGCCCATCCATATTTTGTCCCACTGACCCCTGGTAACTTCCTCGGGCATAAAAGTTCAAAGCAGTAAGTATCTGAAATACATTAACACAGATTGAGGCTTATGAACAGTAAAATGAAAAATTAAATAGAAGGGAGTGTTTAAACAATTTAAACTTACTTTAAGTGTGGGCTCGATTCCATGTCGTCTTCCCTTTGGAGGCAATAAAGGCACTATGTCCTGGCACAACTCCTCGAATAATTCCCGACTGAGTCTGTAATTTCCGACAAACTCTAGATCGGGAATATTTGAAATATTTAATTGATTACGCAGGCGGCGCCGGTTCCTTCTACGCTCCAATCGTTCTTCACGTAAAGCAGCCGCGATTAAAAGCTGTCTCGTAGTCATTTTAGTTAAATTTTTAACAAAATCGGCCAAAACGAAAATAAAAAGTTAACACTTTTGGTTTCGTCAATTTGAGGTTAAAATTACGAACAAGTATCTGTCAAACTTCAATTTTCGTTCGTAACTTTAGTGCAATAGAGTAGGCTTAGAGAATTAGAGAGAGAACTAATTTCGTTTCAACGAAGTTTCGAATTGAATGGAACCATGGTAGGAATTGAGCGAAATTTCGATCGAAATTTCGTTTTTCGTTGAATTAGAGTAGACCTACAGGTTGTAGATTGTGGGACCCATGCAAGATGTTCCGTATAGCCTACTAAAGTACATAGACTGCCTCATATGGATTGCATATATTTGCCATAGTAGTTAGTTTGCAAGCGTATTAGCAACAGCAGTTTTCTTTTATTTTTAGTCATTCATAGGAAAACCCTTGTAGCCTGGGGCTCTGTCGCCTGGCGCTTGTCACTAAACGCCTCCTAAACGACTGGACCAATTTGGATGAAAATGTTAGAGTGTATTTGAGTGAGTCACTGGATAGTTAACCCTCAATCCACTAGGTGAAATTTGCTAACGTAAACACCTTTTATGAGTCCACTGGACTCATATATTTTCTAAGCGTGGTTTTCTCAAATAAAACACTTTTTTTATAATTTCTTTTTTATTATTATTCTTAAATATTAAATAAGGCATTAGAAAAAAGTAACAAAACTGAATAAACTTCTCAAATTCTCTTAAAAATTAAAGAAACTTTGTTCTAACAGTTTCAATAACAAAGGTATTTTTAGACCTCTACAAAAATAACAAATATCCTTAACAAATATATCTTTTTATCTTTATAAGCCTTTCATAGGTATATAAAACAAAAATAATAGAACAAAAATGTATGCTTCTATACAAAAATAAAAAACGTGCAATGGGTCTTGCCACCGCTTACAGGCAACGACGGCATACCTTTTTTGAGCAACTCAAACATACAGGCTTCAGACATTTGGTGCATAAATGTGCAGTTTTTGTTCTGTTTTTGTAGTGACAAAGGTAACAATATTTTCTTTCCGTCCGGGGTAACTTGTCTTCAGTTTCAGAGTGGCTTGCATCTTCAGGAATGTCTTTTTTCAAGATATATGAAATCGAACTACGAATTTGGTTTGGCAAACGTGTACTGTACAAACGTGTCATCAAATTACTTTGATTTAGGTTTTCTGCGATGCTTTTGAGAAAATCTAATCTTCTCAGCTTTGGTACGTCACTTTGGCTTCCATAGATGACTTGCGCATTGCAACATGCCATATCAACAATCCTGAAGAACACAGCCATAGGCCAACGCATCGTCCTTCTACTGCACGAGTACACCGAACATTTTTGTTACGGATCGCCGTAACGCCGTTCGAAAAATGAATAAAACGCGTTGTTCTTGCTTATATAGGAGGCAAGCGGCGGTGAGGAGGAACTTGTACTTTTTTTTCTGGTAGTGCCTTTTCGGTGGCTGGAGAGCGACTGCC
Organism: Parnassius smintheus behrii; assembly: GCA_036936625.1. Classification (NCBI taxonomy): domain Eukaryota; kingdom Metazoa; phylum Arthropoda; class Insecta; order Lepidoptera; family Papilionidae; genus Parnassius; species Parnassius smintheus. Next base: position 2,453,377 of record JAUPFT010000005.1, on the reverse strand, counting down.
GACCCTACCGGCCGGCCCGTCTTTTATATGATTCGGCCGCTGCTGGCCAGCGGACCCTTGCCTCACCCCCGCGCCTTTCTTTATTTCTTTAAAACTTTTATTTTTTAACAATCATATTTAACTATATAATATTCTTACATCTATTTCTTATACTATTATGTACACAATAATTATCTTACACTCTAAAAGGTTTTTAACTTTATAATTCACAATTTTTAAGCTGAGGACCCTGCCCCGCACCTCAGCACTATAAATATAAAACGTCGTGTCGCCCTACGCGTAGCTTCATTTGCTCCGCAGCCGCGTCACGATAACATGCCCTATAGATGTTACAATTATCTTTTTTACTAGAAAGGTAATTTATATGAATGGTAATATGTAAGAAAAGTAATATATAATAAAGGTGATATGCAACAAAGATAAATTAACTATAAGAATACAATTTACATTTTAAAATCTGTGCTAACTCTCGTTATTTATTCTATGCCTTTATTGGGAGAGTTATTGCATAGTTACAACATCATTCTTTTATATTATCGAATATAAGTTATAAATGTTTAACAAATTAAATACAATAATTAAGACTACGGCTGTTTTTCCGTGTTGTTGTATGCACCCTCGCTAGTTGTCGAACCTCGCCGGACGCGACCCCCGTGGCTCCGCCCACCGCCCCTGAGTTGCTCAACCCGTGCTGGTTGTACTAAGCAGGTATCCCGTCGTTTTGCGTCGTGCATATTCTCCCGCCGTCACCTCGATGCGATCCCTCTGGTAGCACGACGATCTTCTTTGTTGGTCTGCGTAGTGTATGCCCACTGCTAGTGGTTACGTCCACCACTCGTACCTCTCCGTCGACGCCAGGATATACGTTGCTTATTTTTCCCCTGGGCCAGACGTTGCGCGGTAGATTGGAGTCACAAATGATGACCAGGTCTCCAATCTTCGGCGATGCGCCTATGCTGCTGGGCTCCCGCCGGTGTTAGAGTAGGGGCAGGTATTCCTTCACCCATCTTCGCCAAAACATGTCGGCTAGGGCTTGAGCTCGTTTCCACTGCTGGCGAGCCGTCACGTCGCTCTCGCTGAAGTCTCCCGGTGCAGGTACGTGTGAGTTGGGACCGATGAGGACGTGGTTCGGCGTGATGGCTTCCGGGTCTCCTGGGTCAACTGAGACGTGTGTAAGAGGTCTGGAATTGACCGTGTTTTCGACCTCGGCGAGCAGAGTCACCAGTGTCTCGTCACTGGGATAGCGTTCGTTGAGGGTGACGCGTAGGGCTTCTTTCACGGAGCGAACCATTCGCTCCCAGGCGCCGCCCATGAATGGTGCTGACGGTGGTATGTACTTCCACACAATTTGTTGACATGTGGTTTCGTTCTCGAGGGCTGCGAGTGCTGCTTCGGCCAGCTCCTTGTCTGCTGCCTTGAAACACGTAGCGTTGTCACTCCAGATTTCTTTTGGGCATCCTCTTCTGCTCATGAAACGCCTAAGCGCTGACACAGCTGAGTTGGCGCTTAACGAGTGGGCCACCTCTATATGTATTGCTCGTGACGTCATGCAGGTAAATAACGCGCCATAGCGTTTTTCACGATGTCGTCCCACTGTGACTTCTATTGGCCCGAAGTAGTCCAGTCCGGTGTATGTGAACGGACGTGCGTGATGAGCGAGGCGTGCGGACGGCAGGTTTCCTGTAGACGGTGATACAGGCTTGGCTTTTCTTAGACGGCACGGTAGGCAGCCTTTGATGACAGTTTTTACTACTGGACGTATTTTTCTTATGTACAATCTCTGTCTTAATTCGTTCACGACTGTTTCCACGCCTCCGTGATGCAACCTCTCGTGTACGTGTGCTATGTACAGACGAGTGTATGCGTGCTTCCCGTCTAGTACGGGAGGATCGTACGTGTCCTCCTCTACTTCTGATGCTGCTTTTATTCGACCTCTGAGGCGTAGGGTCCCCTCTTCGTCGACGTATGTGCTCAGGTGGCCTAGTTTGTCGTCGCCTCCTGGAACACTTCCGTTGGTGATCCTCTTGAGCTCCTTCGTGAAGCTTTCCCGCTGACTGGCTTGCACCCACAGTTGTTCGGCTCTTACATGATAAGCGGCTGGTATTCCTACAAGCGATGAGACAGTAGGTGTTGCCCTTTTTTCCTTGGTGGGGGTATTGCGTCGGTTTGTTCTTTGCCAGCCAGGGTCGCTACCTTGTCTTGCTTTGTTGCGTTTACGCCCAGCCTTCACCACGTGCTTGTTTGGTCTGCACATGTCGATGAATAGGAGGACTCTCGCTGTCGTCCTTATGAGGCGAATCCATTTTGAAAATCTTTCTATTTGTGGCAGATGTGTTGTTGGCGAGTCTTCACTTTTAACTGTGATGTTACATATTTCTCGTTCTTGCCCAGTGTCGTATTGTGTTGTTTTTTCTTCCTGCGGCCATTCGGCCGGTGGACGTTGTAGAAACGGGGGCCCTCGGAACCACCGGTGCGACTCGTCGAACCTTTCTGGTGTGGTTCGGGTCGCGTCGTCTGCCACGTTTTCTTTGGACGGTAGCCAACGCCATTCGTTCTTTTTGGTCGTATCTTCTATTTCCGCCAGGCGATGAGCAACGAAAGCTTTGTACGCGCGGGGCTCCGACCTTATCCACACTAGTGCAGTACGAGAGTCGCACCAGTATATCTTGCCCGCTATATCGTCATCGTGCTCACTGATCACGGTCTGCGCAAGACGAGCTCCCAGTAGTGCCGCTTGTAACTCGAGCCGTGGTATGGAGACTGGTTTTAGTGGTGTCACGCGGCTCTTGGCGGCGGCCAATGATATGTTAACGCTGCCGTCTGCTCGCTCCGTTCTCCAATACACGGCGGCTGCGTAGGTCTCCTCGCTTGCGTCGACGAACGTGTGTAGTTGCCGCGTCGACACTGGGTTGTAATCGTAGCATCGCGGTATTCTCAGTTGTTCTAGGGCGTGAAGTGACGTAATCCAGTCTTCCCATTTTTCTTTTAACTCTATTGGCAGAGGGTCGTCCCATTCCGCCTTGTAACGCCATGTGTCTTGGAATATTCTCTTCGCTGGGGTAGTCACTGGTGATATTAACCCCAGCGGGTCAAATAATGCCATTATTATGCTCAGCGCTTCACGTTTGGTTGGCAAGCGTTGTTTTTCTTTTACGTCGATCGGCATCTTCATATTGTTTGTATTAAATCCAATGTGATCGCTTTGTACATGCCAGAGCAGGCCGAGCGTCTTCTCAGTTTCTTTTCCGCCCAGGCGCACGGTCGCGTCGTGTTGTTTATGCTCTGTCGTTATTTCTTCTATTGTTTTTTCTTCGTTCGATGTCCACCCGCTGAGTACGAATCCCGCTTGTTTGTGGACGTGATCGACTGCTTTTACAGTTTGCTGAGCTTCCGTGATAGAGTGGAAGCTCTGCAAGTAGTCGTCCATATAGTGATTTCTTTTTATGGCGACCGCAGCTTCCGGGTATGCCTCTGAATGTTCTTCAGCATTTTTATTTTTGATATATAATGCTGTGCATGGTGATGATGTCGCTCCAAAAATGATCGATGTCTTCCTATATTCCTCCGGTTGGCCCTCCCGCCGCTTGCCTCTCCACAAGAAACGTAAAACGTCTCTATCTTCTTTGCGCACTTTGATCTGCATAAACATTTCTTTTATGTCGGCGCTCACTGCATACGGATACTGTCGGAACCTCATGATTACTCCAGGCAATGATTGTAATAAGTCCGGCCCGAGTGAAGCATATCGTTGAGACATATTCCTGCTGTCTTCGCTGCGGCGTCGTGTACCAATCTCGGCGGCTTGTTAGGCTTCGCAGGGTTGATGACTGGGAAGTGTGGTAGATACCATGTCTTTCCTTGTGGCGGTGGCATGGGCGCGCGCTCTGCGTAACCCGAGTTGAAGAGGTTCTGTATGCGTTCTTCGTACTGTAGCTTGAGATTGCTGTCTCGGTCGAGCCTCTTCTCTAAAGTGTGCAGACGTCTTTCCGCGTCTTTGTAATTATTTGGTATTTGGAAATCCTTTTCTTTCCACAGCAACCCTGTCTCGAATCTGCCGTCCGCCGACCTCCTGCTGGTCTCCCTCAATATTTGCATAGCTCGCTGCTCGGGATCTTCTTTAGGTCTCCTTGGCTCGATGCACAGTGATTCTAATTTGAAATAATTCTTTATTTCTTCTTCTATTGGCTGTGCCTCTTCCCTTTGATGTAGCCTGCCGCAGAAGGTGACCGTCGACGTCAATGAGCTATGACAGCCATGCAGAACCCAGCCCAGGTTGGTATATGAGGCGACTGGCTGATCTCGACGTCCGACGCGCAGTTTTCTAGACACTATGAGGTGCCAGTTATCTTGCCCGATTAGTATTTTCGGTGAGGCGCGTTAGTAGGTGATATCCTCTTTGATATCCAGCAGATGTTGGCAATTCTCCAAGTGATTTTCATTCACGGATTCTGGCGCGAAGTCCAACCGCTCTACCGTACGCGCTGCTTCTATGTTGTGTTCCTCTTGCGCGTGCTTTCCTCTTATTTTAAGGCTGACGATCTTGCTTTTCTCATGCTTCACCTCCGAGCCAACCCCTTGTATCCACATTGCGTGGGCTGGACCGTCGGCGCCGATGACGTCAGCGATCGAAGCATCGACTAAGGTGACTGTGCTTCCTTCATCCAATAACGCGTATGTTTCGACGCAGCTTAGCGGCCCCTTTATTGTTACGGGCGCAATCTTTAGGTAAGCGCGGCGGTGTTTGTATGGTCGAGTCGTTGTGATGACCTCCTTTGCCGATGTTGCGGTTTCCATAGCGGGTTCTTTTTCAGTTTCTGCCTTTTTGTCGTGATGCAGCAATTTATTCTTGCTTCATCATGCCTCCATCTTTTCCGCACGGTGGAGCTTTACACAGCAATCGGCGATGTTTGCCTCGTAGACAGCGGTAGCAGATATTATACTTCTTTGCTACTTCCCATCTGTCATTTGTGGACAGAGTGGCGTATGACTTGCAATCGGGCAGTTTGTGTTCTGCAGCGATTTTCATATTGTTTCTTGCTTGTGGCGAAGGCACGTTCTATTTTTCTCGGCCTTCGCTCTCTCGGTTCGTTGTCCTCCGTTATAAATTCCGGCAAGGCATACGCGCTGCATTTATCCGCTTCTTCGTTTAAGAAGATTGATATTTTCTTAAGCTCTGGGATATCCTCTTTCTTTCTGGCTGCATAGTCGTACCATTTGCTTCTCAATATGGACGTGAGTTTGTCTGTGATAACTCACGTCATCTCCGGACTATGCAGATAGTGTGATTTCTTGAGTGCTTCCACGGTGCCCACTACGTCTGCTATGCGATTGGCGAATATGCATAGCTCCCTGGGATTGTCCGTGACTTTATTAAGCAGCTTCAGCTTCTCTATTTCTAAGTGAATTAATGCTTCTGGTCGTCCGAATCTCCTTTCCAAAGCTTCTATTATTATTCTGGGGTCTGATTGGCTTATAAGTAGGCAGCTTGCCGCCTCTTTTGCTATCCCTTTTAAGCTTCGGCGTATTCTCGCTATGTTTTCGTTCATCGTGAAGTACTTTGAAAATTCTTCGTACGTTGTTTTGAAGCTGAGCCATTCTTTGCTGCTACCATTTAATGTGGGCAGCTCTTGCAAATATTTCGGCGGCTCCCTTGTGCTTCTCACTGCTTGTGATAAAGCAGCGGCTAAGGTAGCGACGTCGATTTGTTGCTGCGCCTGTACATAGTCTTCTTTCTGCGGCACGGTATGTTGTGGAACGTATTGCGGTGCATACTGTTGGAGTACGGGTTGTGCGATCTGCGGTGCTGGTTGTGACGCAAAGTACGACGTGGGTTGCGGTGCGGGCTGCGGCGCGGGTTGCGGCGCGGGCTGCGGCGCGGGTTGCGATGTAGGTTTTTCTTGCAACCACGTACTAATGCGCACTGATGCTAAGTCGTCTTCTATTTCTTCCTCTTCGTCCTCGGTTGATCCGACTTCTGCTTGTAGTCGCTGCACATGTATCTCCTGCAATTCCATTCTTGCTTGCAACCGGGCCTGCTCGAGCTTGAGTTCGGCCAACCGCTCTTTTGCCTCTAACTCCGCGAGGAGTCTCTTGCGTGAGACTACGGAGCGGCGTGACCTAGTCTCGCCCGGCTTTAGTGTGCGCTGCGACCTTTGATCACTTTCTTGCTGGGTTTCTTCCGTTGCAGTCGTTTCATCGGTCGCAGAGATAGTGGTCGTACCGCTGACCGTCGTGGTTTCGCTAGTGGTGTTTGATGAGCCACTAGCGGCTGAGTCGCCCCCGGAGGCCTCTTCCGTGGCCCCCTGGGTTATCTGTTCATCCTTGCGACGCTTCGATGATTCTCCACTGTTACTACGCGTATTCACCATTTTTCTTCACAATAATATTTTTTCGTTCTTGCGGTTTGCTTCTTAATTCGGCTCTTCGAAGGACCATTAATGTTACGGATCGCCGTAACGCCGTTCGAAAAATGAATAAAACGCGTTGTTCTTGCTTATATAGGAGGCAAGCGGCGGTGAGGAGGAACTTGTACTTTTTCTTCTGGTAGTGCCTTTTCGGTGGCTGGAGAGCGATTGCCGACCCTACCGGCCGGCCCGTCTTTTATATGATTCGGCCGCTGCTGGCCAGCGGACCCTTGCCTCACCCCCGCGCCTTTCTTTATTTCTTTAAAACTTTTATTTTTTAACAATCATATTTAACTATATAATATTCTTACATCTATTTCTTATACTATTATATACACAACAATTATCTTACACTCTAAAAGGTTTTTAACTTTATAATTCACAATTTTTAAGCTGAGAACCCTGCCCCGCACCTCAGCACTATAAATATAAAACGTCGTGTCGCCCTACGCGTAGCTTCATTTGCTCCGCAGCCGCGTCACGATAACATGCCCTATAGATGTTACAATTATCTTTTTTACTAGAAAGGTAATTTGTATGAATGGTAATATGTAAGAAAAGTAATACATAATAAAGGTGATATGCAACAAAGGTAAATTAACTATAAGAATACAATTTACATTTTAAAATCTATGCTAACTCTCGTTATTTATTCGATGCCTTTATTGGGAGAGTTATTGCATAGTTACAACATCATTCTTTTATATTATCGAATATAAGTTATACATGTTTAACAAATTAAATACAATAATTAAGACTACGGCTGTTTTTCCGTGTTGTTGTATGCACCCTCGCTAGTTGTCGAACCTCGCCGGACGCGACCACCGTGGCTCCGCCCACCGCCCCTGAGTTGCTCAACCCGTGCTGGTTGTACTAAGCAGGTATCCCGTCGTTTTGCGTCGTGCATAATTTTTGGTCAACCATATCAACACCTCCTTTGGTTGAATTGTAATACATAATTACTTCAGGTTTTCTAGTATTGCTGTCAATTGTGTGGTTATGGTGCATGGAAGAGTATAGCACAACAGCCTTATTTTTTTTTTTTTGGGACATAGCTTACAAGAGTACACTCTTTGGTAAATCCAAACACGGAAGATTCAACAGGCCTGTCTTTGTGCGGGAGAAATTCTTTCGGAATGACTCTTTTTTTTTTAGCGTACCTACTGTTGTCAAGCCTCTTTTCTTTAATTCTTGAAGTAATTCTATTGAGGAATACCATTTGTCTGTGGTAACATTAATGTTTGTATTGAAAATAGGTTGACACAAGCGGAGCGTGGCCTGTGTCGGTACCGATTTCTTTTTGCCCTTCTTCAGTCAAACCAAAGCCATCGGAACCTCTACCGGTGTATAAATAGATGTTCTAAACATAAAATTTTTCAGAATCTACTAAGTACTGCATCTTCAAACCATATTTCCCTGGCTTATTGGGCATGTACATTTTGAATCTTGATCGTCCTCTAAATTCTATGAGTATTTCATCGACGGTCTCGTTAGTGCCCATCGAATGATTGTTTTGACTGTTTTCAACAAACGTCTGTAATATGTCTGTGATAAGACAAGCAGGGTCAAATTGCCTCCGGATGTCATGATCAGAACCATTATCAAAGCGAAGCGCCAATAGCAATGCCAAAAATCTGTTTTTGGACGTAGATGCTCTGAATATTTCACGCCCAGTGCCGTCAGTTGCGAATAATGATAGAACGTTTTCCCTGTTAGATTTGAAAATAGCGGAATAAATAAGCAAAGCCAGAAACCCTTTCAATTCGATAAGGCTAGTCTGTCTAAAGGCAAAATCTTTTGGGTATTTCGTTTGAAATTCCGCAATTTTTTTATTTGTATGAATCAAAACGATGTTTAGCATTCTTTGATCAAATATTAGTTGGAACGCATCAATTGGCGAAAGAGGTCCTTCAGCTGTAGGCTTTACTCTAGGAATTTGAACCACATTATGTGCTGCAGCACGTACATTTCGGGCTGGAGGTAATCGTGACCACTTGTACCGATTTTTCCCGTAGTAGTAGTTTCGATTTTGCGCGGGTATCGATTGGTCGTCATCACTCTCGTCAGATAAATTTTCTTGAGCTGGCGAACTAGTGCGCAATCTGCGAGATAGCTCCAACAGCGGTAAGTTGCTCTCACTCGATGACTCACAATCATCGGTCGCAGGTGTCTCAGGTTGCTCTTCATTACCAGATTCCGAATCAGTGTTGTGTTCACTGTGAATGAACTCACCATCTTCCCTATCCGAGTTGTGTATGTCGTCATTTGTGGGCATCATGACACCGTGTGACTGGCCAGCATCTTCAACATCAGTCTCTTCATTCATAATTTGTGTGATCCATGATTCCATAACAGAATCCGCCTGGTCTTCATTCATATTTACAACTTTATGTTGTTTTAGATCCATTTTACAAACCTACAATGAAAGAAATTAAAATATATATGTTTTTATATAAATAATACGACAGATAAGCAACGTTTGAGAATTGTAACAATTAAATAAAAATATGAACATAATTCACTAGTATGAGTCCATGGGACTCACTCGACTTGATAACTCACCAACTACGCGTCGCAGGTGCACATCCTCTCGCTATCGCGGTACCGGCGACACTGTAGGAAGGTACTAAGGCGGGGGAGGAAACCAGTCGCTAGAGCTAAAATTTATAACTTTTTAAAATTTCGATGTGAGTCCAATGAACTCAGGTAGTGAATTAAGGGTTAAGATTCACAAATGAACCTGAAAAGTGACGCTATTGTCAAAATCCAGAAATCACCCGTGTGAAGTCGGGAAATTTACAATTTTTATATATATTTATGGATAAATGAACGTTGCGGCTCAAAGACACCCTTAATCTACTTTCAAATAATTTTTTACACCCCTAAGGTGTAAAATATGGAACTTCTTTTTAAAATCTAACTAACCATAAAACTCTATAGTGTTATTCTTCTAACTTGCAATAGCATTCTGTCTCTTAAATTAAAGAGCGTGCTTGGGGTTTGAGCCACATACTTCATGCTGTATCCGTATCATTGTGATCGCGGCTAGGAAATACAGTGTAGTGTTATTTATAGATTAGAAGGCAAACGAGCATGCCACTCACCTGATAGAAAGTGGTAGTAACGCTGCAGATATATTGTGGTTGCAGCACGAATGGGTCAGCTCCACTTGGGTAGGACCACGCACTCAAAAGATACGTATGGTGAGTATAGAGATCCGGAGACGCTTTTTACTGGAAACGAGGCATTCCATCTCAGTCTTTAGGGGTGACAACGCATTTGCATTTTGATTCTTAATAAAGGATGAAGTAGGTCTCCAGGGGCCACACCATTTACTTACCATCAGGTGGTTTGTGTGCTCGTTCGTCACCCTTATTCTATAAAAAATGTCGACCGCTGCCCACTCACAACTATGGAATTGCAGGTGTGTTGCCAGTCATTTATAAAGAAGTAAGCTTGGTTCTTGAAGGTCTTGAATTCAGAACAATAATGTTTACTTTCATGTTTATTTTATCTTAGCTCCCTCTTATAAAGGCCGATGTTTAAATAAAAATTAAGATTATTACGAATAAATTTTTGTAACACCATTTCATGAAAATAAAATAATATTGAGTTATGAATTTTAGGTGAATACTGAAAATAATTAGTAACGACCAAGGAAACCATAAACTATAATGCAAAGACTTCTATTATTTAAGCTCCATACGAGAATATCCTAAACCATTCACGTCAACGATTCATATTTGGTGAGAATTTTAATATTTATACAAAGGCGCATAATTCTCGTTCAAATTCTTTAGAAAGACATAAAACGGATGACACCTGCGGCGTCCATAAAGACCGCTTTTTTTTAAAGGACCGTTACAAATGCGTTTTTTTTAAATTACTTCACAAGTGTCTGCGACAGCTACACAATTACTTAAGGACATCTGTTGATTCAGTTTTCATTGTAACTCTTGAATTTTTTATAGAATATGTGTGACAAAAGCGCCTTGAAATTAAGCCTTGAATAAGAATAAAAATACAAATACTTTATAACCCTTGAACACTAAAATGGAATGCCTCGTTGCAAGTAAAAATGATCTCCGATTCTATACGATTAAATTACGAAACGTAGCAGCATTAAGATGATATTTTACGCTGGTATTATGTGAAAGCGTGGTTCTTACCCGGTGCAGCCGATTTATTTGTAAAACAAAATTGTTTATATAAAACTAATAGTTGACTTAACCATCTCTTAATCTTATAAGCACTCACGCATGTCACCCAGAGAGGTAGGCAGAGTCTAAAGACTTCCATTTGGCACGATCCTGCATATATAGGTATGAACCTATGCATACATGCTCGTCGGTTAAGGGTACTTTTAGTTTGGCCCCTTTTAAATACATCGCCAATTTGGTCGACAAATTTCCGCTTAGGTTACCCCTTACCGACTCTTCCGTTCACTTCTGCAACAAAAATTTCCTTTGTCACTCTTCCCTCATACATCTCATACTCCTTTACCAATTCACCAAAGCATTCCTTTCTTAATCCTCATCACAACATCATCTTGCATACCCCATTCTTCTTATATTACACAATTTCTCACCCTGTCACTTAGATTCAGCCCTGAAATACTCCTTAACGACCGCATTTTAACTGCATTTATTCTACTCTCGTGCTTCTTTTGCCATACCCAACTTTCACTACCATACGTTAAAGAAGGAACTATCACAGCATTGTGAATTGCCATATGTGCCTTTTTTGACACATTGTGAGTTTCCAGAATAGAGTGTAGAGCCCAATTCACTCTATTTCCTGCGTTCACTCGTCAATCTATATCATTATCATATCTCACATCCCTGCTAAATACATCCAAAACATACAAACTCATCTACTTGCTCAACCAACTCTCCTTCTATTCTCATTTCACATTTCGTTTTACTTTCTTCTGTTTCAAAAACCATAAATTTCGTCTTACTTTCGTTCATTTTCATTCCCTTTTATTTTAACCAACTGTTCATTAATGTAACCACCATTTGCAACTCGGCCGCCGACGATGCAAATATAACTTGATCATCGGCGTACAAAAGGCATTTGACGGTTACTTCACCCATTCTTAACTCGCATTCTTCAAATTTAAAATTTTCCAAACAACTGTCCATAAAACAGGCTTAATTTATTATATAAGCTGTTTATATTTTGTGTTATTGCTTAAAATTTTAATACTATATACTACAAAGAAAATGGGAACTTTATTAGAAAAATCGTATTATTCAGTTTAAGAAAGGAAATTGTAAAAATTATGTACTCCTTATTCAATTTGCATGAAATGCAGAGTTCATGAATTCAAATAGATGAAATAAAAATACTGTCGTCTCAATACGAGCCGATATACGAGTACAATAAACCGATCTCGAGGACCGTAGTATCAAGGTAAGCGGAGACATGTACTCGTATATAAATACATTTTACCGAAACAAAACTTCACAGAGGAAGTTAAGAAGTATGTATTCCATTTAATATTTTTAATCATACTGCGTGGTACAACAAATAAAAATATTGAACAAAAAGAGATATTCGAAAAAATTTTCGGACTATATACAGCATAGATCTTTCTTGCATTGCCTACACCTGTTCGTAAAGTTTCGTCACAATCAGTTCGGCCATTCCGAAGATTAGCCTGGACTTTATACATACAGACAGATAGACAAACATTTTAAAATATTTATTTATGTCTTTATAACATGCAAAGAGACTTCTGAGCCTAATAGAACCAAGATATTTTAATATTACAGATAAACACCAATTTCATTACTGTCTATGGATGTAACTGACATTATGACGATGCACGAAATATGATAATGATTCTGATTCTCATTTGATAACGATTGAGCACAGTTCGTATCAATTTCTCAGATATCAACAATGATTTTCATAATCAATTTCGTAATATCGTGACGTTTCAAAAGATAAAATAAACGATTTATATCCCGAGGCCAAAAAGATTTATCTTAAGACCTTTCACGTAACCAGCTTATATTTTAACCTGTGCAAAGATAAAAACGTCAGTGATTAACTTGTGCGATAAGCATTTTTTTTATAGATTTGAAAAAAATCTTCTTATTATTTCTAAATATTTCACGGTATTTTATATTTTCATACATCAAGATAAAAATCACACGAATTTGATATAACAAAATAAGCTTTCGTTTACAATTCACACGTAAATAAGAGTGTTTAAGTTTAAGGTTTTAAGTCTATTTATGTACCCCAATCTATGAGAGAGGTCAATGTTCGCGTTACACTACGCCTACTTGCACGAGGCTAATGGCCAGCCCATTGCCACTTCAGCTTACTAATCCGTTGGGCTATGCTCGTCAAAGTTGGACTTACCTAGTCGGAATATTTGTCTCAGGTATACACACTCGTCAACAACTTCGAGCTTTTTCTTTTACATGGTGAAATGCCTACGCATACTCGCCTCGCGGGGGCAAGGACGGGTTATTTCGGACTCGCACCGACTAAAACCCCATGGTGTTCCACATCCGTCGTCCGTCGTCGTCGTTCTGTCGCATATTGGCAAGGCCACGGGAACGCTTTGCACCCAATCAGTGTCGGCCAGGAAAAACGAGCACTCAGAAGCACTAGCCTTCCTAACACCAGTGTCGAATCCTATATATGGCGCAGCTGCCAACCAAGATTCGATTGCGGAGGATAAGGAGAGCGGCGCCTCGCAATACCGTCACTTCTCTCCCCCCAAAATCCCACCACCACCGCATCAACGGTGCGGCCCCGTTTGAGTCGCGGAGTATAGGACGAGTAACGCATCGCCATACCAACACTCCTCTTCCTCTGCGACTCCACCTTGGCTGCAGCGGTAGGAGGAGAGGACACCCCTCTCACCGCAGCCCACCACCACACATCCGAAGCGGGCTCGCCAAGCTCACTCGGAGTGGCCACCTCGGGCCAGCCCTGTGGGTTCCTGTTTGTTCACCGCGGGTGACCAAGCCACGGCTACTAAGCCCCCCCCCCTTCCCCCGCCACTACAAGGCGGGAACCCGTTCGTGGGGAATAACTGCGAGCTTAGTGCTCCGAATAACCACAGGCATAGATGTGACATGGACATTACACATAACTTTTGTTTTGTCCATGTTCATCTTAAGACCTATCCGTTGGGAGGCTATTGAGGTCATTGAGAATAGCGCTTAGATTATCCAGCGTTTCTGCGATAAGGACTATATCGTCGGCAAATTGATCTGTATTCAATTATGAATCAAATGCAGATAATAGGTCACCCCTAAAAAAGCTAAGATGGAATGCCTCGTACTCATTTAAAATTATCTCCAGTTTTAGCACTCACTTTTTGTGATTATTATCTGACACACGCCTTCCCTAACTTTCCCAGTTAATTTTTTCTATTAATTTGCTATGATATAGCCGCAGCACCAAACAATTGGCTTGACTGGGGTAGAACAGGAGAATAATACTGCGTTTTGTATATTGTGTAGAGAACTGGAGAGCCTTTTTACTAGCAACGAGGCATTCCATCGTATCTTATTCCTCAGGGGTGACAGTGCATCTAAATTTTGATTCTTAATCGATAAAAGATATAAATGTTCATGGTTACGTGCACGACTAGAATTTATACTAAATTTATTCCTGCTGTTTCGTTTAGGTGGCGCAGGGCGCTTGCGCGAATGTTCGTGTGTAATAATTAAAGCAATTCGTGCAAAATTATTCTCTAATCATTCCAAAATATCAAAAATGCACAACGTTAATATTCAAGTTTTCACTAACTACCAATATGGGGTAACTTCTTTATCACAAGAAATGACGTCCCTATAGAATGGATAGAAGGAAAATGAAGTAATCACGGAGGCTGCTCACTTCGCGATCATGCATGGTGGGCGCGCTTAAAATATCACGACTATTATGTTTTCGCGGCAAGTATAGCCTCATTACCGACAATCTTGGATAATTCACTTTATGGGACGTCATCGTAGTGTGGACTTTTCTATCCGGGGTGTTAAGTGCAGTCTAAGACCACCTAAAATTTAGTTTGTCAAAAGTCAACTTTTCATCACAGGGATGAAAAAAGGGTTTTATTCAATGAAAAATACTCATATGTATTTCTCTCTACCTTTATATTTCTTCTTTTATATTCCATTAGATAAACGATAGTACGTTTCGTGTTTTATTATCTGTATTATGCAAGTCTGTCGTTTAAAATAATAAAAGAAACTTTATGACTCACAGCGAAAAGTATATACCCTTTAAAAATGTACAATTGACTTTTTAGTAAAACAGCATCAGCTCGCAGTTTAAAGAAAAATAAAAAACCGATCTAAATTATATGGGATATTTTCAGGCTTTTTCAAGTGTTTTATATGTATAATTGTGATTTTTTTTAAAACTTTTTGCAAGCACGACCAATAATTAGCCGCAGGTATAGACTGTATAAATTTATATGTAGGCATATTAAAACCCGTAATTTGGGATAATCCCAAATCATCGATGGTGACCTCCCAATGTGATATTTTTGAATTTTTAAATTTAAAATTTAATTTTTCGAATATATGACAAAAGATTCTTTAATTTTAGACAGGGTTTTGGAGGAATTAGTCGAAATTTGTTCAATGTTACCTTTATTTTCTTGGAAAGTACTTAATGTTCAACCAAAATAAAAATATATTGGTCTTTCAAACTACTTTTTATTGCATATATATCAAGAGCAATTATTCAAGTCCCTTGTTTTTTTTTTACTAGAGGGGGCAAACGAGCACACGAAACACCTGATGGTATGCGATTACCGCCGCCTGTGAACAAATACCGGCATTTTAAAATGGGGTTGAATTCTTAAAGGTCCCTAAATTGTAACGGTCTGAAAAATCTCTGGTGGTAGTCACTTCCAAAAGGAAGACGGGAACAGTATCCCTTGTGCGGCTGAACCTGCGCCTTGTAAAGTTGCAGGTGGTGTGCCGACATGAAAAAGTGTCCTGTTCTGCTGATCCAAGCTTTTAAGACGCTAATTTGGCTTTCTCTTCCAAGTGACCACGATACTTTACGCTGTTCGATTTGTGGACGCTAAGGATTCCGATGCTAGTTCAGGCAGCAAGAGGTGTACCTCGAAACTGAGGAAGTACGACGAAGTAGTTCTTTTTAGTGGTAAACGCGCAAAAATGTTTCTTTCGGAAAATAAACTGGAATAGATTTAGTCATCCCCAGTTTGAGACTTTGATCAGCAAAGTTTCGACTTGAAATACAAGTTTGTCCCGGTACACGGATATGTTCTCGAGAAATTTTGGCACGGCCAGTGTACAGAGCATGCTGGTGCTGTCATCTGCATAGCAATGAATGTTAAGGGTTTGCAACATATCAGTGATATGCATAAGAAACAGCGTTGGCGATAGCCCGCAGCCTTGTGGAACACAAACATTAATAGGCCTGTAATCGGAGCTTGCACCGTCTACTACAACTTTGATGCTCCCACCAGCTAGGTAACCGGTGATTCAATTGCGAAATTTTTTGGGAAGCCCATAGGAAGGAAACTTAGTCCATACTAACAGCCAACGCCATGGATTTTACTGCCTCCGCCGAACTATGAGTGAGGTAAACCAAAAGATCATCAGCTGAGCGACCCGACGAAAACCGTAGTAGCGGTCACTCATCAGCTGGTGATCCTTAAATGACTTGATGAGGTGACAGTTTAATTTGGATTCCACTATATTGGAGAACAAAGACGTAACAGTGATAAGTCTGTAGTTAGACAGATCTGAGCAGTCGCCTTTTTTAGCATCGTGTGCATAAAAGCTATCTTCCATGATTTCTGGACTACGCCTGCGGAGTAAGAGTATCGGAAAAGATGCATTGAAACGGGTGCCAACTCTGGAACACACATCTTCAGCACAATGGGATAGATGACATCAGGCCCACTCAACTTGTTGACGTTCAGGGAAATGAGTGTTTTGTGCACTGTGCCTGGGTAGACAGCACATACTGCTTGGAGCACTCACACCACGGATAGTCGGCGATGTGTTACCCATTATCAAGTGTCGAGTTTGATGCAAAAAAAGAGCCCAGCAGATCGGCTTTTTCCTTTGCGGCAGGGACCAGTGAACTATCCTCCCTGTGCAGAGATGGGAGAGATGGATGACAAAAGTTTCCTTAGATAGATATAATAATAGAATGGCGAGAGACCAGAATGCACGTGTTCTCGAAGAAAGCCGAACTAGTGTTTCAGAAATTCTGCCGATGTGCTGTGACATTACCTTGATAACGACACCTTTGAAGGACCTGAAGGCGAAATAATACTTCTTTTTAAAAGCGCTGATATTAGCATCTCGAGTCATGGATGCGTCAGCCCAGGCCTGGTAGCACTCCTGATTATGGCGTTATGCAATTTTTCAAATAAATATATATAATAATAAATCATAGCTGAGATCTGCCTCCGATGGGCTTCAAAGAGGATGGAATAAAAATTCTATTCCATGTAGCATCACCTCAGCGACAAAATCGACAACAAAGCTGGGGTCATACGTCGAGAAGCAAACCCACCCCTAAGGGTAGTATGCAAAAAAATCACATCTCATCCCAATCAGGTGACCTTTAATGCCAAACATGGCGGCAATCTGCAGTACGTAATCACGACGGGAGCGTGAGTGGCACCGTACTTTGGATCAGACAATGGTCTGAGGAGCCGAAAGGGGCATTGATGGAGGCCTGATATCCGTCTGGATGAGAGGTCAACAGAAGATCCAACAGAGAAGGTACATGTTCTTAACATTGCGGCAACCTGCAGAACGCAACTGCGATGGGAGGGTGAGTGGCACCGTACGCGACGGAGATCTGATATCCGTCCAGATGAGAGATCAGTAGACATCTGGGATCCGCGTAGGCCGGGTAATCAGTTGTATTTTCATATACTAATGCAAAGTCATAAACAGATCTACCCACATGATTGGTCAAATGCGAACCAAGGTATTTCGCGTGCTGGGCATTAAAATCACCAAGCATCACAATTTCTGCGGATGGCACCTGTTGTAGCACAAAGTTTGCATTTGTGCGTGGTCAATAAGTCCGTCTGTGTTGGCATTACCGCTATGGGACCTAAAGGGGCACCCGTATACGCGGAAATGGTCGTCGCTGTCTACGCGCAGCTATAGGATAGACAGGTACATTTGAGGCTACCATGGCGTCAAAAACAGATATATTCTTTGATGTACACGTGCACGTACACAATGGAATGTTTTAATTTGTACCCCGGGTAGGAAAGATATAAATTATCAGCCGGAGTCACCCTCCTTCCAGAATACGCGGGACAGCCTGAACACCCACTCTCAGAAAGAGTAGGATAGGTTTAGCGTGGATATTCAGCGAGGGATTCTCCTTCACCTGGGGTTGTGTTCTATTTGACTCTGCTACCATGTTTAGGGGGGGGGGGGGATTGCACCTCCGGCCATCTGCACTCATCAGACAAAATACAGGGCAGAGCTTATTATTGACGCTGGTCTTCTGTGAGGTTTTGGTACCACCCCAGTTCGAGCCGGCCCATACGTGTGTGTTATGTGTGTTGGTTTCATTAACTAGATGATAATAAAAGACCTGTCACAAATTCATCGAACAATCAGTGACAGTCAGCAAGTATAGCGGCATTTTAAGAAATTTGAAGAATTATTGAATTGAGAGCATTGTGTGCGCTAATTTGTACCGATTCAGCGTAATAATTTAAATTCGCCATTTCGAGCCAAGCCAAGCTTGTGGAAGTCCACAATTAAAATACAAAATAGTTATGTTACGCCTGAGGATTAAATTGGAAAGCCTTGTTTCAAGTAAAAAGGCTCTGCGGTTATTTACACTTACCATAACCAAATTATCAGAATTAAGCTGCTATTATACACTGGTGTACTATAGAAACTCGATTTTCTTCCGGTTGAGCTGAACCAATCGTGGTTCTATTTCTTAGGTAAATATTATATTTAAAAAAAATCAATAATTCATATTACCTTTACCGGTACAGTCTATTACAGTTTACTGCTAAATATTGGTCTCGCCTACGGATTCCCTCAAAGTGGTTATTATTGCTAAATTTGCCACACTTGGCAAGCGCATTTTTTAGTTGTTATACGGAAGAAGATGCTGCCCGTGTCCTGATTTGCTTCCCTTATTCGCCTCTTGCGACACTCAAGAAACGATATGAGGTATTGGATATTATTACACCGTTACTACGCGGTAATTTGGTTATGGGATAGTTGATCAGGTAGTTTGTCATAGATGAACTTCACTTGTTCTTAAATTATTTTATTATTATAGAAAAATACAAGTCTGAAGATAATTAACACTTAATTTAAGAAATCATTATCAAAGAGCAAAGATGAAGCTGCTCTTTTTATTTCAAATCAAAATATTATTTCTAAAGATTATAAAATGAAAACAATTTCTTTACCAATAGTAACCATTTGGTGACGGCACAAAAAAAAGATTATACAATATCGTCTTTTTATAGTAGACTGGGCAAACAAGCAAGCGGCTCACTTGATGGTAAGTGATTGCCTATGAACAAACGCAACAGCATAGAGTATTGCAGGTGTTTGTTTCTCTAGTAGAAGAGGGGGTAATCGAGCATGTGGCTCGCCTGATATTAGGATATTACAACCACCCATGAACAATTACAACACCAGGGACATTGCAGGTTGCGTTGCCTTTTATAAAGATTTAGGCTCCTTTTTTCAAAGTCCCCAAGTTGCATCGGTTCTGTAAACTTGCTTGTGTAACCGATTCCACGAAGAAATAGTGCGAGGAAGAAACCTCGCCCTGTAAATATCATATTGGTAGACTTTAATGTTTAAAAACAACATTGTAAAAAGTTTATGCATATCCACTGCCTAAAAGTTCATTTACAAGTACCCTTAATTATTTACATTTAATAGTAATTTTTACACGGTAGAACCATGCTGCAGCTATATAAGTTGTTACACGAGTGGATCGGCTCGACCGGGGTAGAACCATGCTCCCACAGAATAGCAGCTTAAGTTTGCTGTTTTTCGTATTTGCTATGTTTCGGTAAGTGGAGAGAATCGGGGAACCATTTTACTGGGAACTGAATTTTGCTACTTAATATAGGATAAATGTAGATATCTATGGGCCGCAGCATTTACTTACGATCAGGTCAAATGTGTGCTAGTTAATCACCCTTATTTTATAAAAAGTTACCGTTCTTCATAAGTTCATGTATTAAGCATCAAAGCTTTCTCATGATAATTGAATTGTATTCCTTCTTGGAATAAAAATTTTAAGCCCTAAAAATGAAATGTTAATTCAAAAAATAACACAAATTAATCACTCCTACGCAACAATCGTCAACCAGATATTATAACATTCTCTGTTTGATAATGATTTCTTATATTTACGCGAACACTACATATTGAAATAATACTAGTTTTTACGGAATTTATCGCGTAATATGTGAATCGATTTGGCTCACTATGGGACGTAATGGAGCATTGGGCTTGTGTATTTTTGGTAACCCATACAATTTTGGTGATTTGGCGCACGTAGGTATTATCCATTTTACGTCCAGGTTTAATTTTTCGGAGTGTTTCTTTATGAGGTCACTAGTTGTTTTTAGTGTGCTATTTGTTGGGTCGTTTTTAACCTTTTTATAAGTACTTACATCCGACAAAAGTTCTTGTATTTTAGAATTATAATCTGACGTATCCATGACTACCGTGGCGTTTCCTTTATCTGCGCGGAGAATCGTAAGTTCTGGTTCACTGCGTAGGTTCTTTAACGCTATAAATTCGTCTTTGGGAATATTCTGCTTGGGATCCTATAATAAATAAAATTAAATCCCAACCCAAGCGTACAACTTCAAGACTTCATGATACAAGTTCATACTTAAATTTTAATCTATGGTAACCGCGGTTAACTATGACATCTGGACGTTGAAAATCTCAGTCCTTCCAGTGACCATGGGTGCTGTAAAACTCTCGAAACGTCAGGTATTTAAAAAGTGAAATATACGCGATAAATTCCGTAAAAAATAGTATTATTTTAATTCTCTGTTTGATTCCAGAATACTTATTATTACTGATATGGCTAATTAAAGAGCCACTGTAAGGTTGTATTTCGGTGATTAAGATCCCAAAGAATAATTACTGTAATTAAAAGGCCAAGACGACTGTGATAAATGGTTTCATTAGAAAATCTTGAATATCTAAATGTTTTCATTACAATTTAGATATTCAAGAAAAAATGTAATAGTTATTATTTCTTGGGTTATATATCGGACACTTGTGTTTTATTTTTATTCAAAAGTACCCAATTTGATTCGTAGCAGTGCAGCAGTGAGTTGAGCAGTCATTGTAATTGAATATTTATCATGCCAGTAGGATATGAGTGTAATGTAATAAAAATGAAGAATATCGACAGTATTTTTGGCATTTAATATATTAACCTTTACCAAAGAGTAGCGATAACGAGAGAGCAGATAGCAGATAACATAAAACTAATAATGAATAATGATACTAAAGAATACATTTTTAAAATGAAGAACCGAGTTTGTACAAATTAAAACAAATAATATACGATATTTCATAATGTACTTACATTTTACATTTTTTACATTTAACATTTTACAATTTTGTTATATTCACGGCGTATCTCCCAGGTGACAACTCAAAATTATAAAAAAAAAAAAAAAACTTCGATTGCCTGGCCGCCTGCTAAGAGTGGCAGCTATCGCAAAAGTCCTCATGCAAGGCAATATATGAGGCATGTCTATGTTTAGAAGTGGAATTTGGGATAACATATAATATTTATAACATTTCGACTTTTAAAATTATAATTATAGCTCGTCATATTTGATGGAAAATATAATAAGGTATAGTGCTTGCGAATAGCAGCCATATCTGAAGATTTATGAGTGTTGGATGCGATAGGCCACCGTGTTTAGTTTATTTGTTACACGTGTTGTCATGTCAGCGTATTTAATGTTTGCGAACACGCTATTAATTGTGCTTTAAAGTTTTAATGCTGAATATGTTCTTAAAATTTCAAAATTAATTAAAATTGTACATGTTTTAATTCAGCCGTGATTCCTGAAGGACACAAGTGCTTTAAGGCATACGCGCTTATCTTAATAATAGGCAAAATAAGTAAATGATATTTCATTCAACATAGGCGCATCTACAAGACGTGTTATTTTTACAAAACTGAGGGGAACGAACGATTTTTAGTAGATGATTCTGTATAAAATTAAATGTATTTAGATAGTTTATTCAGACAAAGTAAGCGCCGAATATTCCTCTAATTAAAGGGTAAGTCAGGTATACGGATGCAACTTACTGTGGCATTGAAAAAATATTCTCTCATAAATCGACTTACACAAAATTGATATTCTACCTGTACCTAATTTATAAGTACAAGTTTCTAATCACAATCAAATATTTGTGTTAATGACATGATAACAAATTAACAAGAGAGCATACGAATCATTTATTTGTATTTTACTTTATTTTTATCGTGTTGTTTCTTGCCATATTTCATGATTCTAGGTCAGCTTGAACAATCCTTTTAGTTATGACTAGTGAGATTGCGAGCATCAAAATATGTGACATAATGTGGCCATATTTTTTGAATTGATTTGGAAGCTTTAATTTTAACATATATTTCAAATACTTAACTCTACCCGATTCTTAAAAGTGCTTTGAGAGACGAATGAACAGTAAAAAAACCAAAACCTTTTTTAACTTTTGAGGGCTGAAACCCTAAACATAGTATGTTTAGCAAACGACAACTAAATTCACCTGATGTTTCATGTGTTCAATATATGATATGAACAGCATCAGCTATTATTATTTAAGAACCAATTTAATTCGCTGATGATCTGTCGTCCGTGAGGCCCAAGATGGAATGCCTCTAAGAATATCAAATTAAAGAGAATGATAAAATTGAACTGATGAAATCTCTGCTACCTAAAGGAAATGGTTGAAAATTGAAATGTTAAAAAAGATTATCTAGGTCAACCTTAGGTCCGACATTTTACATCTCAGTGGAAAGACTATAAACATTACGTAGGAGTGTGTTAAATGAAGACCGAAGCTTGAACCGACACTCGAATGTGTCATTGAAGCTAATTGCCACTAATGCTAACTAAGATTTGACCTTATTCATTCACTCTTTCTATCCTATACTATTAAACAAGCAATTCTTGTATATATATATATATATATATACATATATATATATATATATATATATATATATATATATATATATATATATATATATATATATATATATATATATATATATATACGATCGGGATCTCGGAAACGGCTACAACGATTTTCATAAAATTTAGTGTCCAGGGAGTTTCGGGGATAATAAATTGATCTAGCTAGGTTTTATTTTTAGAAAATGTCTTTTAGTCCGTGTTTTTAGGCAATGAAAACTGCTACAATATCGTTAGAATAAGAAGGTAAATTTTGATACATTGTTAATGGTTATAAATAGCTTAATTGGTATAAAGGGCGGTCACAGAATCGTAAAACCCCGGTTCGAGCCCAGACCGACCGACCGACTTTTTTAATTTTTTTTTTCAAGTTCCTTTCTTTTTTGAGAAAATCTATTTTTCGAGCCCTTTTTTTAGTATTTTTTAAAAACACGAAAATTTAAATTAATATAATTGCACTCATGATTTTTTTTTCAAATAACCAGTTCCGTTTTTTCTGTTATGTCGCTAAGATCAAAAAATATTATTTATATTTCATCAGTATGTAATTTATATCTGAATATAAATTCCAAAACACACGAATTAAAAAAATCGAGCGAAAAATACCGAGCAAAGCTCGGTCAACCAGGTACTTTTTAATTAAATAGCTATAATATACGTTAAATATTTTGCAATTTAATAAGATAGTGATAATAATCTTCTTTTATTATTCTAAAATTTTTCACGTGCGTCGCTCCCATTATAAATATATTTGCCCAAATATAGCTACATTTGTCGGCCGGATTCCCATAGTGCCGGGTATCTACCAGATAGGTTAGAACCACGTCTACCGAGCCAGCTAATATACCAATACAGCAAAAAAAGCAGTTAATATGGGTGTCTACGAGGAAAGTATGTATAGGTTTTTGTTAAGCTAAGCCAGAGCGCTTTGAGTTAGAGGCCGTAGAGGATGGCGTGCTTTGTGTCAGGAACACAGGTAAGGTGTAAGAGAATGGTAAGGAAAAGTTATCTTCCAGAGGGGGGCTACCATGGGTAGGTCGGCGCTATAGGGGCGGCGGATGCGTGGAACATTATGGGGTTTTCGATGGTGCAAGTCCGACGTAACACGTCCTTGTCCCGTAAGGCCAGTATGCGTAAGTATTTATTTCCCCATGTGAAAAAGTTAGCACACTTTACCACATTTGGCTGCAAAACCATTCACCATCGGTTGGGACTGTTATGCGCTGGTTTTTAATGAAAAATAGTTTTAGTTTTAAAATAGGCTTGTGTGATAAGCCCCTATTTCAACGGAATGAATCCATGTTGACAAAAATTTATTACATTAATTGGTAAAACACAAGTTTTATACGTCCTCATAATTTTTACCCGGATCCTTTTCAATGACATCAGGGTTGATAAGTAGTCCGAAAATATGAAATAAAAGTGGAAATATCCGTATGAGGATATCCGGCTATTAAGTGATAAGTTTGTTTAGTGTTTATAGTTATCTGTGTTTTAATTTTAATTTAAAAAGTACAGCACAGGAGGGGGGGAGGGGATTGAGGTGTTCAACACCTCGATGTAATAGTAAGTTCGGCTACCTTCAGCTTTGTATATAAATTTTTGGTCCAATCTACACAGAACTTGCTGACAGATTCTTGACCTCTGGGGTTTGGGTTTGTATTTCACTTCATTAATTATAGCACACCAAACAAATGGTAACACCCAATTCTATTAAAATTAGGGTGATTTTAAGTTTTAATTGCCTCGGGAACTATCTTTGGAAAGGAACGGTGTTCTTTCCGAGGCATTGCGGGCTATCAAATCTGATGTAATGACGGTGGGGCGGTGCTGTCTTCGCACCAAAAGCGAAACACATCGAAGCCTAAATCACGCATCCAAAGTTCTGAAGTAAAAACATTATATATAAAATGGCTTTGAACTAATGCTCTGAAAAACTTTCACTTAACATCAGGTGAGCCGCATGCTCGTCTGCCCCCTCTTCTATAAAAAAAATCTGATCTGAGCAGGGGGATGATATTGCGGCGCTGTCATCGCACCACAAGCGAAACACATCGAAGTCTAAATTGCGCTTTCAAAGTTCCGAAGTAAAAACAGTATATATAGAATAGCTCCGAACTATCACACGTAATGTTGGTCGCTCCCCGGGCAGAACACCTATCACGGCCGGAGATCTTCCCTTTTTCTTCCAGGGCCACAGCGGTGACAATATTGAACATTTTCACAGACTGCAGACTTATATTGATCGTAATGTGGCCTTACAGGACCTGAGCCCTGTTTCGGATGAAGCTGTAAAATTCTAAGGGCTAACAGACAAAGGATTTTTACTATAACAGAGTTTTTTTTTCCTTTGAATATAATGATGATTCAAACAGTCAACTTTTATAAACTCCGCGCCTTTGGCATATATACCTAGCTGACTTAGATTAGTAAATTGTGTTCCACACATTTTTTTAATGTAGGCAATGGCTGTGGTGTTGTATATTCTCAACAAATTTGGCAAAATGTTATTTCCTTAGAAAAACACTATAAACCCAGAAAATCAGCTAATAACTCTGAAAAGTTAATATGATTCTACTTATCTCCATCTGTGAAAAACCCATGAGCTACCTCACCATTACAGCCTACACCTTAACTTGTCCCCAAATCATCGAAGGAAATTTGCAAATCAAATTTATTTTGTCTTATTAAGTTTTTCGAGATTTTTCCTCTGAGAAATCCACCTAGTAGATTTTAATGAAAGGGTTGGGGTGAAGAGGCTTGGTTATGAAAGGATATTGGGAACGTTTAGTGATGAAAATATAAATTAGAATGGTGAAAGCCTCCTTAGCGTATGTATGGAAAATAATATTTTTGTGACGGAAACTCTCTTCACCACAAGTGGATTCATATATATACCTGGGAAAGAGGTGACAGAAGCATGATAGGTTTTATAGTTGTGGAAGCAATAAAAAATGGATTAAAATTATGAAAAATATCGGATAACATCCAGGCAAATATTAAAATGTTCTGGAAACTCGTGAAAACTATTAGAAGACATTCAAAATAGCCTACATTATATTAATGCTATGAGGGACGAGAATGGCTTTATTCTGAATGATGAAGTTTTGAGTTCAAAGAGATGGAAGGAATATTTTGATATTTTGAAAGCGTTTTTATAAGTGAAGAGATGACGTACAAACTAAATGAAATAGAAACTCTGAAATAAGAGGAAAGAGTTAGCGAGATTAGTATAGATGAAAAAATGAAAGCAATGAAAAGCATGAAAGCAGGTGAGGCAACCGGATATGATAGAGTTTCACTCGAAATGCTAGAGGCTGAAGAGGAAGTGGTGGCAGGCCTCCTGCACACCTCGTTAATTTATGCTGGAAACTGAAGCGGGTATTGGCAGACTGTTGCAAAGCCGTGATAGTCCCAAAATAAAAAGGAAAAGGGTCGCAATAGGACTGTAAAAAATATCGTGGTGTCAGCCTTCTTAGTGGCTATAAGTTTTATCTATACAGATTATATCATTTAAATACACGACAGATTTATAACTTTTTTCATGTAGACACATCATTACTTGTTTCAATATCTTAGTAAATATAAATGGTGCTGTACAAAATCCAAAAGATGCACACTGGTTGCGCGGAAAACCATTCGTATTTATTTATTTTGACGGTAGGACTTGTCGAATCGTTGTCCCTTTCCAAACGATATCATTCATACCTCTATATACTATACATCGACACATCGGGGTGGTGGAGTGGTAGGGGAAAGAAGATGATTCTAGAATGTCACGTAATCATCGGAACCGAAGATATATAAGGCACGCGCGACCGACGCGCAGCCTCTTCCCGCCGCGCTCGTTGTTGGAACCACACCGCTAGTAGAAACCGCTTTAGCCTGGAAGCAGTCGAGCTCCAGGAAACCGGCCTCACCTCGTGTGAGATATAGTCGCGCACCGCCTCTCTCCGGAGTGTTCCAGAAGAAGTTCCAGAAGTTGCAGCTATAGTGCTCAACAGAATAGAAGAAACCCCGGTAAGTCAATATCCCTAATAATACTGCCTGCTTGATTTAATTGTTTTAACCCGCTCCAATTTTGTTTTCTCCTAATCAGGCAGGATTCCTTTCATCGATTTGGCAAAATAATAGTTCATTCAAGGGAAGAGCGAGTGCATTGTACCGCGCGCTATAGTCGACGTTATATAAGCGTAGAATCATTTAGTAGATACAGTCCACTTTAGTTAATAGCTCACGTAATAGGCTTAAGGTTCGACCGGGGAACTAGACTTCGGTAGCCTTAGACACGTGGCTCCATCACACACATTAATTCATATAACAAATTTTGAAAAAGAGATCTCAAATATTTTTTGTCTTCAATTATTGTAATTAAGAAAAATTATTCTTTTAAATCAATTGTACACATGAAATAATTTTTAGAGATTAATTTACTTGCAACTTAGAGTACTCATGTCTACTAGTATAAAATTTCCTCTGGAAATAAATCCTATTGAATTTTTAAAGTTTTTATTGGCTACTAAACTGCTAAAAACTGGCCTCTTACAAGAACTAATTTTGAAATGATAGTTAAATTTAAAAGTCTGTTTATTTTTCTTCCAATAAAATTCAGTTTTTGCTTACTGAAAAATTTGAATTTTTTGGTACACTTTTTGTATATGAGTCTTTACAAAAAGAATTCTTTATTCTCTGGACCAAGATAAGAATACTGTTTTTGGTAAGGTTTTATCAACAATAGTATATTTATTTTAAGCCACCAGCAAAAATTTTCACCTTGAGGACTGTCGTACAGGTGTCTTGTAATACTTCATTGGAGGGCGTTGTGATTGTGGGGCTATCTGGTGTTGTAATGGACTCCTCTGTTGATATCTGTCCCTTCCCCCTCTTTTGTACTAATTCGAGCAATTTGTGTGCGAAGGGGTCCGGTAGTTTTCATTAAATATTTCACGAAAGTGGTAGCAGTGTCGTTTAGCTGTTTCGATGCTTTTATGTATGTTTTTTATCTATGTTGGGTGTAACTAGTTTTCTACGGGTAACAGTATCTTCATAATGTAGTTCACTTAACAATCGTGCCACATCACATAATGTGGCAATTGTTGGTATTTTCGCAATATTATTTTTTATAATATTGTCCGTTATTATTAAAATAGCAGATTAAGTAGTCAGACAGAACAACTCTGTATTCACTATAAACTGGGAGGACTCGGTGTTCTTTAGCGAGGATTTATGGTCTATCAAATCCAAAGTAGTGACGGGGCGATCCTGTTCGTGTTCACAGACTTCCCGAAGCTTCGATTTTTCACATCAATATTTGTGCTTTAACACGGATTTTATTTGAATAAAATTATTATTTACGGATTTTATCGCGTTTAATTACTTTAATTTATTTTTATTACTATCCCGACGTTTCGGGTGCTTTACAGCGCCCATGGTCACGGGGGGGGGGGACTGAGATGTGTGACGTCCCAATGTCATAGTTAGTCCGGCTACCTTCAGTTTTTTAATATTAATTTTTGGTCCGATTTACGCAAAACGAGCTTATAGTATCATGAAGTCTTGCAGTGGTATGCTTGGGTTTGGGTTTAATTTTGTTAATTATAGGATCCCAAGCAGATGGTAGCACCCAACCATCTTCTCTATTGAAATTTGGATGTTTTTTAAATTCAATAGCCTCGCGTATCATCCTTGGTAGGAATCGGTGTTCTTTTGCTAGAATTTGTGGTTTATCAAATCTAATGTAATGGTGGGGACGATCTTGAACATGTTCGCAGACTGCAGACTTCCCGTAGCGTCGGTGCTTCACATCAGCTATATGTTCCTTCACGCGGGTTTTTATAGATCTCTTTGTTTGACCTATGTAAGAGAGACCACATTCACAATCTAGCTTGTACACACCTGCATCTTGTAGAGGAATATTACATTTGATGGATGGTAAAAATTGACTAATCTTCTTCAGCGGCTTGTAGTATGTCTTAATGGACGCTCGCTTAAGATGTAGCCAATCTTGTCCGTGACTCCTCTAACATATGGTAGTAGAGCAGGCGCGTGCTCGACTGTGGCCGGCTTCACTCGTTCACTGTGACGTAGGCGCGGGACCCGAAGCTTGTTGTCTTGCAATACTTGCTTGACGTGCTGAAGCTCCGCGGCCAGATGTTTTCTGTCACAGATCCCTCGTGCTCTCTGAAACAAAGATTTACCCATGGTAGCTAACTGTGAAGGATGATGGTGAGATTCACCATTTAGATATCGGTTGGTATGCGTCTTTTTCCTATACACAGTGTGACTAATAGTGTTATCAGGATTTCGAATGACTAAAACATCTAGGAAAGCTAAAGAATTATTTGCCTCTAACTCCATTGTGAATTGTATTTTAGAGTTTATGGAGTTAAGGTGGTCTAAAAATGCAGTTACTTTGTCAGATGGTAAAATTGTGAAAGTGTCGTCTACGTACCGCTTGTAGAACCTTGGATTTACAGGAGCAGTAAGAAGGGCTTTCTCCTCAAAGTCCTCCATGAATATGTCGGCGACTATGGGAGACACAGGTGAGCCCATCGCCACACCATCTACTTGCTTGTAGAAATCCTCTTTGCACAATAGATAGCCAGATGTGAGGCAATGTTCAAGTAGTATTGCATATTCTTGAGGCATGTTATTTTCTTCTAGCTTCCTAGTTACAATTGAGATGCAGTCCACAATAGGTAGGCATGTAAATAGTGACTGAACATCAAAACTGACTATAGTTTCATTGTAGGCGAGATGTAGGTCTTTTATCTCACTCACAAAATGGTATGAATCCTTTGTGTGTGCTCTGGTATGTCCTCTTAGTGGTGATAGTATTTTTGCTAAGTATTGTGCCAGCTTCATCGTAGCTAGGTTGAAATTGTTTTTTCACTGCGTCGTTTCTTCCAAAAACTTTCTTGCATATTTTCTGATCTTGATGAATGAATACTTATTTATTATTTCCGTAAGATGATGTGAATTTCGACGATAAGGCTTTGTTGATTGATTCTCGAAGTTGAGTTACAAAATCGTAATCCATTTCTTGATTGTTTGACGATGCTGAAGTGAAAAAGTCACACGGTAGCCTTATGCTGCAGCCGTAGGTTAGCTGAGCGGCGCTAAGACTAGTGTCTGCACGCGTTGCGTCAATCCACTTTGTATGTTAAGATAAACGAGTTTTGAGGGCGGTCTTCAATGAACGATGCCATCGTTCGATTATTCCGTTTGATTGAGGATGGTATGTTATTGTACGTGTCTTCTGTATTCCCATAGTTTGAAGAAGTTTGAGGAATAGGTTGCTTTCGAAGTATCCTCCTTGATCCGTTGTGATGGTCTTAGGTGATCGGAAACGAGTAATCCAATTTACATAAATTATCTTCGCGACGGATTCAGCTGAAGTATCATCGGTAGGTATTGCTTCTGGCCATCTTGATGTTCTGTCGATCATTGTTACGAGATAGCGATGTCCTTGCGGTAAAGTAGGTAATGATCCAACGATGTCAACGTGCAGGTGTTCGAATCTCTCCGTAGGTGGAAATGTAGCTAGGCTATTTGATGTATGCCGTTGTACTTTGCATTTTTGGCATTGAATGCATTGCTTCGCCCAGTTGCCAACATCCACTTGCATTGAAGGCCAAAATAATTTTTTATCGATGAGTTTTCTTGTTGTTCTACCATCGGGATGACTGATGTTGTGCAGTGTATTGAAGACTTCGTGACGACATTCTTCTGGTAGGTATGGTCGCATGGTTGACGTTGAGGCTTCACAGTAGATAGGTAGATGCGTCATTGGCATTGTTACTTGCTTGGTGGACAAGTTACTTTACTTCGATAGATGTTTTATGTTGTCGCTATCTCTGGCTTGTGCTGCCGCGATCTTATGATAGTCAATTGATGTAGGGTACGTTACACTGTCGATTGGTATTTGACTGAGTGCGTCGGCGACTATGTTGTCCTTGCCACTGATGTGACGTATGTCGGTCGTGAATTCACTTATGAAAATAAGTTGTCTTGCTCGTCGTGGTGTTTCCGATAGCGATGGTTTCTTCGGAAGTACACATATTAGTGGCTTGTGGTCGGTAAAAACGATCAGGTTTCGACCTCTGAACGTTTTTCTGAAGTGCTTGATAGCCATGTAAATAGCGAGTAGCTCTCGGTCGAATGTACTGTAGTTACGTTGAGTATCGGAGAACTTCTTCAAAAATAGCCAAGTGGTTGCCATTTCCCATTGCTATATTGTTGGAGTACAGCTCCTGCTGAGAGATCGGACGCGTCGCTGAACACAGCAAGGGTTGTTTCGTGTGATGGGTGAGCGAGCAAAGCTGCATTTTGGATCGCAACTTTATAAGCTTCAAATGCCTTCGTGGCTTCATCGTTCCATCCGATTAACATTTTATGTATTTTCTTCGTGTTGTGAAGGTAGGCGTGAAGTGGTGCTTTGATTTCAGCGGCTTTGGGAATGTGTTCTCTGTAAAAATTTATCATCTCAAGAAAACGCCTTAGTTCTTCGATAGTTTTTGGTTTCGCATAATCGATGATTGCTCTGACCTTTTTACCAGGCAGTTTGATTCCTTCCTTGCTGACGGTGAAACGAAGAAATTGAACTTCTTGTTGACCAAACATGCATTTCGAAGGATTGATTGTGATTCCGTTGTCTTTTAATCGCTGTAACACGATGTGTAGATGGGTTTCGTGCGTTTCTTTATCAGGGCTTGCAACAAGGAGAATATCAATGAATGTGAAAACAAAATCCAGTCCATGAAGTACTTCGTGTATGAATCTTTGGAAGGTTTGACCAGCATTCTTTAATCCACAGGTCATTCTTGGAAATTCGAATAATCCCATTGGAGTAATTATTGCTGTCTTCTCTATGTCTTCATCGCGTACTCTTATTTCTTGGTAAGCTCTGTTGAGATCGATGGTGGAGAATAGAGTCTTGTCTAACAGTTGATGACTGAAATCCTTGACTCGCGGTATTGGGTAGTGGTCAGGAGTGGTAATAGAATTCAGTCTTCTGTAATCTGCACAAACTCGTAATTCTCCATTCTTCTTCGGTACAATATGAAGTGGTGATGACCAAGGGCTTTTGCTTGAACGGCATATTCCTTGCTCAATCATGTTTTCTAATTCCTTTTGAACTTGCTCGTATAGGTGTGGTTCGATCGGACGTGCACGGCACGGTTTCGATGAAATTCTCAACGTCGTTCTTCGGTGATAATTTCATAGAAGTTATTGTTGTGATTTCAGGGTCTTCTTCGAAGATTTTGTGATACGATTGTTGAACATCTATGCTTCTTATGGTGGGCAGATTGGTTGCTTGGATGAAAGACTGAGATGCAAGATTGGTTTTCCCGTCGATGATTCTTCTCTTTTTGATGTCAACGATCAACTGGTGATTTTGAAGAAAATCAGCACCGATGATTGGTTTGCTGACTTAAGCGACGATAAATCTCCATTTGAATGGTCGGCGTAGGTTTAAATCCAGCTCCATTGTTTTTTCTCCATATGTAGGAATCACCGTATTTTTTGCTGCATAGCATTAAAAATCCAGTAGCTTCAACTTCTGCCTTTGTTTCGGCGGTAACACTGAGATATTTGCTCCGGTTTCAATAAGGAAAGTAAGCATGCTTTTTTATCGGTGATGAAAAGACGGTAGGACTTTGCTGTTACGCTGGATCCCATTGCATCCAGCGTATCAGTTAGTTTTCTTGTACAGAAGACCGAAGAGTTAAATCTACAACTTTGCCTGGCGTATGTGGACTATGATAAAGCCTTCGATTCCGTTAAAATTTGGGCGGTGCTAGAGTCCTTTCAGCGGTAACAAGTCGATTTTTGGTATATCGAAGTGCTGAAGTGTTTGTACAGTAGGGCTACGACGGCTATCTGAGTACAGCACCAGAGATCGAAACCTATCCAACTGCAGTGAGATGTAAGACAGGGTGACGTTATATCCCCTTAAATCTTCACCGCTGCATTGGAAGACGTTTTCAAGCTACTGGACTGGAAAGGATACGGTATTTACATCAATGGCGAGTACATCAGTCACATTCGATTTGCCGACGATATAGTCCTTATGGCAGAACCACGGGTGGACCTAAGCACTATTCTCAATGACCTCAATAGTGCCTCCCAACGGATAGGTCTTAAGATGACATGGACAAAACAAAGATCATGTTTAATGTCCTTGTCACACCTATGCCGGTAGTTGTTGAGAGCACTATGCTCGAAGTTGTTGACAAGTACGTTTACCTGGGACAAATAGTCCGACTAGGCAAATCCAACTTCCACCGAGAGGTCAATCAACGGATTCAACTCGGCTGGGCAGTGTTCGGGAAATTACGACACATCTTCTCGTCAGGTATACCTCAATCTCTGAAAACTAGATTCAATAACCAGTGCGTGTTGCCAGTTACTGTACACGCACTGGCTATTATAGTACTTACGGATCTGAGACGTGGCCCTTTACTGCTGGCCGTATGAGAACGCTCAAGGCCGCTCAGCGAGCTATGGAGGGGGCTATTCTCGGAGTTTCTCTGCGTGATAGACTCGGAAATGAGGGTATACGCAATAAAACCAGAGCGACCGACATAGCCCAACGATTTAGTAAGCTGAAGTGGCAATTGGCCGGCCATATAGTTCGAAGAATCGATAACCAGTGGAGAAGAAAGGTTCTCGAGTGGCAGCCTCGTACCGGTAGGCGTAGTGTAAGGCGACCCCCCACTACATGGAGTGACGACCTGGTAAGATACGCAGGCTGTCGACGGATGCAGGTGGCTCAGGACCGTGCTTTTTGGTACTACTTGTGGGAGACCTATGTTCAGCAGTGGACTTGTGAAGGGCTGTAATGATGATGATGACACAGCATACACGTAGGCGCAAAAGAGTGAATGATCGAGAATTGCCAGTTTTTTACTTTGCTTTCTAATAATGGCGTACACAAAACCCAAAGATTTTGGAACTCCGAGGTAAAATTACCTCGGAGTTCCAAAATCTACGTAATACTAAGTAAGAGTACTCGTCAACATAATAATAATAAATACACTTAAAATCTTAAACTTAAATTCATAAACGTAAAACGTATACGGAAGAAATTTATTATCTCACAGCTGAATATAAATTTGTTTTGGGCTATTCGTACAAGGTAATAATGCAAAAAGCTTTATATTGTTTATCGAATTTGTGTGACTTTATCTTGTTGCATAACAATATTAAATACCGTTGTGGCGATTAAATTAGTAGCTAGAACTGACCTAAACATCACACCACCCCTACGTCATACATCGGACGATATCCTACGTCATCGCTAAGCAACGCTCGCTCATTAGGGCGCATGCGTTCCCATTGGTCGTAGCGCCAGCAGAGTTCGATGGCCGCCTGTGTACCTATTGTTCTCATCGACGGCGGCATGGGCGGAGTTCAACGGCCGCTTGCGCATGTATTGTGTTCGACACAACACACCAATCAGTGTGTAGTTTAAGGTAAACAACATATCGCGATTTTAATTATTGTTAATTATTTTCACCTATATAAGCAATGTTTCCAATGCAATAATAATATTGTGTACTCTTGTCTAACTTGTACTTGCGTAAATATAGTTATTAGTGGTCTGCAGTAATTTATTTGCTAATTATAACGGCATATGATCCTACGCCTACGCACTTACACTGGTGACACCGACGTTCAAGACCTCGAAGAAGATGCAAGCTGATGGTGCCAAGGCTAGTGTTTTGGGAGAATCCTGCCGAGTTGGGGTAAGAATACCCCCGTTCAACCCTGATGACCCTGAACTATGGTTCGCGCAACTGGAGGGGCAGTTCACGTTGTCCAGCATCAGCGCTGACGCCACGAAATTTTATTACGTCCTAGCACAGCTGGAACCGCAACACGCAGCAGAAGTACGAGACTTAATAGTTTTCCCACCGGCCGCAAACAAGTTTGATACTTTGAAGACGGAGCTGATACGAAGACTGTCCGCTTCCCAGGAACGAAAGATCAAACGGCTGTTAATGCACGAGAAGATAGGAGACAGAAAGCCGACGCAATTCCTCCGGCATTTGCAGCACCTAGCTGGAGCAAATGTACCAGCTGAGTTCATCAGAACAATGTGGGCAAGCCGACTTCCTACACACCTGCAGACCTGCATCGCCGCGCAGCAAACGAAGATGTCGCTAGAAGACTTGGCCGAGCTTGCAGACCGGGTAAATGACGTTGTTCCACCAACTATGCTAGCCAACAGTCAAGTACTTGCGCAAGTATCTAGTACGTCGTCTACACCTACGGCTCCAGTTAATAACACATTTGAAGCCTTAACGCGGACAGTGACAGAGCTCAGCCAAAAAGTGGAAGCAATGAGTATGGAGTTACGTAGGCGTTCACTTTCACGCTCTAACGGTTCAAGAAAAAAATACCGCCCCCGTTCACGCTCACGTCCTAGCGATCACCCGCATTGCTTCTACCACTACCGGTTTGGTGAAAAAGCACGGAAGTGTAACTCAACCCTGTACCTACCAGAAAAAGGGAAACTACCAAGGCAGCCATTAGTGGCGGTAAACGACTGCCTAGCGATTTCGAGCCGCCTGTTCATAACGGACCGCAAAACAAAGGTGCAATATCTCATCGATACAGGTTCAGACCTGTGCGTCTTTCCGCGATCCGCTGTTCGGGAGCCACGAACCAAGACAAAGTACGAGTTGTTCGCAGCCAACGGAACAATTATCTCTACTTATGGCTACTTGCCATTAACAATCGACTTAGGACTTCGGCGAGCTTTTACTTGGCGATTCACTGTAGCCGACGTCTCGAAGCCCATAATCGGCGTTGACTTTCTAGATCACTACAAACTACTAGTCGATTGCCGTAACCAGCGTCTGATCGATGGCGTAACGTCGCTCACAGTTGCTGTACCACGTCATACTTCAACAGAGGCAATCTCATCTGTTCGAACAACCATCGACGACTGCGCTTATCATCGTCTGCTGAGAGAGTTTCCCGACCTCACTCGTCCTGCTGGTAAGCAGAAGTTAATTAAACATTCAACGGTACACTACATCCGCACTACTCCGGGACCACCTGTAACCGGCCGTCCGCGTTGCTTAGACCCTGAGCGTTTGAAGATTGCAAAGCAGGAGTTTGACGAGATGTTACAAAACGGCACAGCACGCAGATCCGATAGCCCTTGGTCTTCGCCACTGCGTTTAGCTCGCAAGAAGAACGATGACTGGAGACCTTGCGGTGATTACCGTTCATTGAACGCACGCACAATCCCGGACAGGTACCCCATCAGATACTTGCAGGACTTTACACAACAGCTGGCCGGAAGTACTGTCTACTCAACATTGGATTTGGTTAAAGCCTACAACCAAATACCAGTTTGCGAAGCTGACGTATGCAAGACCGCTATCGCAACACCATTTGGCATATATGAGTTCCCGTTCATGGCTTACGGCCTCAGAAATGCCGCTCAAACGTTCCAGCGCTTCATGGACGAGGTTCTCCGGGGATTGGACTTCTGTTTTGGATACTTGGATGACATCCTGGTATACATCTCCAACAGAACGCAGCATCAGCAACACCTCAGGCAACTTTTTCAAAGACTGACGGAATACGGCGTTCTAATAAACACCAACAAGTGCGTTTTTGGGCAGTCTGAGGTCAACTTCCTAGGATTCAAGGTTTCAGCAGCGGGAATCCAGCCAATGGATGCGAAGGTGCAGGCTATTCGAGAATTCCCTCCACCAAAAACCGTCAAGGAACTCAGACGTTTTCTTGGAATGGTAAACTTTTATCGCCGTTTAATACCAAATGCAGCTACCATTTAAGCTCCACTGAACCAAATGCTCACCGGCCTAAAGACGAAAGGTTCACAACCTATCAACATGACACCCGCTCTGTTGGAGGCATTTAATAACTGCAAGAATAGTCTTTCTGAAGCCACACTATTGGTACACCCTGATTTACAAGCAGAGTTGGCGATTCATACAGACGTTTCAAATTCAGCAATAGGGGCAGTCCTGCAGCAGTACCAGGACAGCGAATGGAAACCACTGGCATTCTTTTCCAAGAAGCTAAGTCCAAGCCAGAGAAAGTATAATCCCTATGATCGTGAACTTCTCTTCATCTACGAAGCCATCAAACACTTCCGCTTCATGGTCGAAGCACGAAATTTTGCAGTCATAACAGACCACAAGCCACTGACGTTTGCTTTTACAACGCACCGAACTAGCTGCTCACCACGCCAGTATCGCTACCTTGACTTCATCAGCCAGTTTACAACGGTCATCAGATATATTGCCGGAAAAGATAATATAGTCGCTGACACTCTTTCCCGCATTAATGAAATTTCTATGCCCTTAGACTACCAGTCCCTAGCCAGTGAGCAAGACAATGACAGCTAGCTACACGATCTGCTGAAGAACGGCTCTGCCCTGAAGTTGGAGAAGCTTAGGATACCGGGACAGGACCTGCAGATATACTGTGACGTCTCCACCCCGAGTCCACGGCCGTTTATCACACCTCCGTTCCGCAGACAGGTATTTAATGCACTACATAACTTGAGTCATCCAGGAGCGAAGGCTACTGTCAAGCTGGTGACGCAGAGGTTCGTCTGGCCTGGCATTAAGCGGGATTGTAGGCAATGGGCAAAGGAGTGCCAGCACTGTCAACGATCCAAGGTAGCTTGGCACACTTCAGCACCGCTCGCATCATTCATACTACCTTCAGCACGCTTTCGGCATATACATCTTGACCTGATCGGTCCCTTACCATTATGTTCTGGGTAGGGGTACTGCCTCACGATTGTCGACCGCTTCACTCGTTGGCCTGAGGCATACCCACTCCAGGACATGACAGCAGAGACGTGCACCATCGCTCTAACAAATGGACGGATTTCACGCTTCGGATGTCCAGAACACATCACCACAGACCGCGGCAGACAGTTCCTATCGCACACTTTCAAGGAGCTCGCTGCACTGGTCAGTGCAACACAACACACTACCACATCTTATCACCCAGCTGCCAATGGTCTCGTGGAACGACTGCACCGCCAATTGAAGTCCGCCATCACTTGCCACTCGTCTTCAAACTGGGTTGAAGTTCTACCATGGGTCCTTCTCGGTATCCGCAGTGCCTGGAAAGAGGACTTGCAATCATCGGCAGCAGAGCTAGTCTACGGTGAACCACTCCGTTTGCCTGGACAGTTCTTTTTCCCAAATCCCAATACGGAGACGGACCCGACCACCGTGGCTGGTCGACTACGCGCGCACGTCAGTAGATTGACCGCACAACCTACGTCTTGGCATGGCAGTTCCAGTCGAATATTTTATGTGCCTAAAGACCTCATAACTTCGACGCATGTCTTCGTCCGCCAAGGTCCCGCAAGAAGACCACTCGAGGCACCGTACTCAGGTCCCTTCAAGGTCCTGAGACGTGACTCCAAAACATACGACGTAGAAATCCAGGGCAAGACACAAAGGATCTCAATCGACCGCCTGAAGCCAGCGTATGTTGCCAGAGAGACCACAGAGACCATTCCACAAAACCTAGGTGACTATGGTCAAACTACCACTAAAACGACCAGAAGCGGACCCACAGTAAGGTTTCCGGATTACTATCGCCCGTAGTTACGGTCTCAACGGGGGAGTAGTTTGGCGAGTAAATTAGTAGCCAGAACGGACCTAAACATCACACCACCCCTACGTCATACATCGGACGATATCCTACGTCATCGCTAAGCAACGCCCGCTCATTAGGGCGCATGCGTTCCTATTGGTCGTAGCGCCAGCAGAGTTCGATGGCCGCCTGTGTACCTATTGTTCTCATCGACGGCGGCATGGGCGGAGTTCAACGGCCGCTTGCGCATGTATTGTGTTCGACACAACACACCAATCAGTGTGTAGTTTAAGATAAACAACATATCGCGATTTTAATTATTGTTAATTATTTTCACCTATATAAGCAATGTTTCCAATGCAATAATACTATTGTGTACTCTTGTCTAACTTGTACTTGCGTGTTAATAAATATAGTTATTAGTGGTCTGCAGTAATTTATTTGCTAATTATAACGGCATATGATCCTACGCCTACGCACGTACACCGTGAAATAATTAGAAATAGTAGGAAGATCATTTTATCAAATTTACAAAAAAAAAACGCTTTTCACAGACGTTAATCTCTGATATTTTCATCTTTGCTTAGGTTTTTACCTAAACGAATTACGCGAAAGCTTTTAAGATAAATCTTTTTGTCCTCGAGATCAAATTTTTTATCTTTTGATACGTCACGATATTTTGACATTAATTACGAAATTAACTGTTGATGTGAACTTTACTTGATCTTGAAAAGAAGAATCGGAATCGGAGTCATTTACATACATTTTTAATCATCATAGTGTCAGTTACATCCATACATAAAAATAAAATTAATGTGTCTTTCTGTAATATTAACATAACTGGCGTCTATAATTTTTAGAGGATTTTTTTCTTTTAAGACATAAATAACCATCTTTAAAAATTTTGTCTGTCTGTCTGTATGTATGAAGGGCTAAATTCGGAATGGCCGAACTGATTGTGATGAAACTTTACGAACGGATAGACAGCAATACCAGAAAGATCTAAGCTGTATTTTTTCCGAATAACTTGATGATTTGATTATCACTTTTATTTCTATAACTTTTTATGCGTTGTACCATGCAATAAATTTACAATAATTAAAATAAATGCATACTTCCTAACTCTCTCTGTGAATTTATATACATTGTTTCGGTTGCTTTGATACTACAGTCCTCGAAATCCGCTTATTGTATTCGTATACCGGCTCATATTGAGACTACAGTATTGTTATTTCATCTATTTGTATTCATGGACCCTGCACTTTATATATATATATATATATATATATATATATATATATATATATATATATATATATATATATATATATATATATATATATCTTATAAATAAATTATATTAACACGTTGAACGCCACACTAAAAACCATATTTAGTCCAGGGAGCCGCGGCGGACACCTTGTGACCGCCAATATGTCGGGTCCAGGGGGCCGTGGCGGACACCGTGTGTCCGCATGGTCTCGATCACTACAAAGGCTCCTAGACAGCCGACGGATACTGTTTCGACTATTTTTACTAAGGCAAGTGATCCGCGCGGCCCTATAGTACAGTTTAGCCGCTTGGCACAAAAAAAAATCGAAAGGATTTCGAATTTATGGACTTTTCTACAAGGTGTTCCCAAAAATGTTTTAAGTACTTATAGTAAGTATTTTGAAAAGTTCAATTGAGTTATGTTATATTTAGAAAGGCGAAAATTTTTAATATTTTTAAAGCTTTAGAAAGTCGTTACTATTATAATCGTTTTCCGTCAAGTTCGTATCAAATAAGGAATGGGTTCAGTAGGCAATAAACACACGATGTGACGAAAAATATTAAGGTTTACCTTGTGTTTCATTTAGCTTACTTATCCAATATAGGTGAATAAAGAATGGATTTTTTTTAGTTGAACATATACATTCGTATATATATATATATATATATATATATATATATATATATATATATATATATATATATATATATATATATATTATGTATAATTTGAAAATTGAAATGAATCAAAGTCATTATATTTTTATATAATGTTTAATGGCAAAGAATGAGATCAATCGTTTAATCAGATTAACTAATGATATAATTACAATAAAATAATTAACTTTAAAAACGGAACAGGTAGATTAATTGGTACCCTGTTGGTAACAAAAGATGATAAAATAAAAAATTAAAGAGATCAACAAAGATATTACAAAATGTGTGGCATTACAACGATTGTTAAACCTTTAAAATATATATAAAAGTCTTGAAATCAGCAACCTACAATCACTATGTATGGACTTCGATAAAAAGCACTTCAATTAGAAAATGTAAATACTTAGAAAAAACATAACTTATCTTTAGAAAAATACAAAGATATATAGAAATATAACAAAAATCTAAAAATGCAGTTTAAAGAAACAGTCATGGCACAAAATTGGCTTTTCAGGACAAACGCTACAAAAAGTGTTTACTTTTTTCGTCTTATTTCGTGCTTGTAAGCGACCCAAGTTTTTGACATTCGTTTTGTAGCATTCTCCACAATTTCGTCTAGTCATCCTTGATGGGCCGTCTAACTTCACCAAAATATGTTTCTGTCTTTTCGGTCTTGTTAAGGCTGGTTCATCTGCTTGTTGTTTAGCACAGAATGATTTCAAAATTGCAACTCTAAAATCTGTTACTTTTATTTTTGTTTTGGTTACAGACTGGTACAAAACATGAGCATTGATCATAGCTATATTTAGAAGCATATCTAATGCAATTTTTTTGTACAATCGGATGGATTTGCGAAGTGGAGTTGAATAAGAAGCCATCTGGTCTGCTAAATCCACACCTCCTTTGGCCTTATTGTATTCCAAAACGATTTGAGGCTTCTTCACAACCTGTCCACGTTTTATGATCTCAACGAAGCGCACAGAGTGCTTTGTGGATAAAACAAGAACATCGCGCTTGTCTTTCCACTTCATCACCGTTATTCCATCTCGGCTCTCCTCCGCACAGTAATGTCCCTTCTTGAGTTTCGTGTTGGTTACTTTTTTAGGAAGCCCCCTCCTATTTTTCTTGACTGTCCCGACAAGATGAGTTTGCTTCTCCAAAAGTCTTCGCGCCAAATCAATACTGGTATACCAATTATCGGTATGTAAAGTATGCCCCCTGTTAAAATAGCCTTCACACATATTCATCACAACATTTGTGGGTGTTGTGTTTATAGTGTCCATGTTTTTTCCAGCGTAGATATTAACTTTGTGTGTATATCCAGGAATGGAGCACAGCTTGAATAGTTTGACACCATACTTATGCCGCTTTTGTTTATTATACTGCCTAAATAAAATCCTTCCACGAAATGGCACCATGCTCTCCTCGATACAAATATCTTCATTTGCCGTATAATGTTGCCGAAAACACTCATTCAAATCGTTCATTAGCTTCCTTACACGATGAAGTTGATCGGCCTTGTTTTTCTCGTCATCTTCAGAAAAATGCAACATGCGAAGCAGAATTTCGAAGCGGTTACGTGACATAGCAGTTCTAGGAAAAGGATGACTGATAACTTCGTCCTTCGACCAATAATCCGATAATTTTGGTAGTTTGACCACACCCATGAAGAGAACCCAAGAATTTTTTCATCTCTGTATAGTTAGTTGGAACCCATTGTTTGATGCGCGCACCAGCAGCAGCGTTAGGTTTCATAGTTATTTGCTCAATAGCGTATTGGTTAGTTGCAGAAACAAAAAAATGCAACATATCGTCAGTGACAAAAAGCGAATAGAAATCAGATGGAGACTTATTTACCATTGTAGATCGAACAGCGTATGATGGTCCCGAAATGTCAGTGAATGCAATCAAACGACGTTGTTTACCTTCTGGCGGTCCCCATCCACCGCCATCAGTTCGAGTGTGATCTGGCAAATCCGGTGTCGTATTTTCTAATCCACTGTCCTCACTTTCCGAGCGGATAATACGGCGGCGACGTTTGTTCGACGGAAATGCTGAAATATTTTCTTTCTCATCTTCTGAAGATATGTGAAAACTTGAATTCAATAAGTTTATTTCAATGTTTTCTATTTGTGCTAAATCTTCTTCGGTAACTTCAAAGTTTTCAAATACATCCATGACGAAAAAATAGAATACTTGTTACGATCACGGAACCCTAATTTTGCGAAAAGAAACACAACATTCTCCTAGGCAAGCGCAAAGGCAAATGAACGAGTGACGCGTAACGCTGCGCTGGGGCGAGCGAGTGTGACGTAGCGCGAGGGGGGAGCCGACAGTATGACCCGCGCGGCGTCCGCGCACGAAAAGACGGTCGGACGCTCTGGCAGGACACTAGTGTCCGCCATTTGACATCTCGGAAAATAATATTTATATCGCAGTTTCTGTACAACATCAATTATTTTTGAGTTATTTCCTAACAATTTTTGCAAAAAAACACCACAAAAATTTTAGAAAGATTCGTGATTTAATGGTGCGGCCCCGGAAGAAAGTGTACTGACGGACACATGGTGTCCGTTATGGCGTTCAACGTGTTAAAAAGAAAGTCCCGCTGAGTTTCTTGCTGATTCTTCTCACGAGTAACAAGAAAAAATACTTAATTTATTAAGTGTTATTTTTGACAGGCCTGTTGGTCTAGTGGTTAGTGATCCTGACTGCTATGCCGGAGGTCGTGGGTTCGATTCCCACCCAGGACAAATGTTTGTGTGATGAGCACGATCATTTGTTCTGTGTCTGGGTGTAATTTATCTATAATATTTATGTATTTAGAAATATGGAAGTATGTTTACCAGTTGTCTAGTACCCATAACACAAGCTCTGATTAGCTTGGGACTAGATGGCGTTGTGTGATAGTTGTCGAATATTATTTTATTCTTATTGAATAAAAATGATTCTATTTTATTAAAATATTCCATGCCGTTTGGTTGTATCTACGTTGAATCTACGAGTATCATCCCGTTACCTAACGAGGGTATCTTAATTTACTAATAAATTAGTAGAATGTGTTTAATATATAACGAGCGGTTTTTGCAATTTAATTTTTCTTCAATAGTGACTATCACAAAAAATATTACAAATCATAAGATTAGAGTTATCAGGAAAATTGTAATATGTACTTAACCAATTTTTTTAAACAATATAATTTAAAAAATAAGGCATATGTTTATTTACCTGAATTTTTTTTTATTTACAAACAAATACTACATTTTATTTTATATCCATAGAGCTATCCATTTATATATTTGTATTTTCGGACATAAAAATCAAGCGTGTACTTTCGCGCCCGTGATTTTTCGCTCCTAAGAGCCGGACTACCAGTGCTTTCACTATTCATTTCATTTTCGTAGTTTCAAACTGCAGCTCAGGGGTTTTAAAAGTGAAAACTTCCTAAGGCACTTTGGACACTCTCAATGAACTCAGACACACATACTTACACACACACACACACACACACACACACACACGCTCGCGCACGTGTGCTCATATAATAACATAAATATGGGTTACCAAAAATACATAAACCGAACGCTCTATTACGTCTTACACTTGGCTACTAAACTTACAGATTGGCTCAACACTTTGCTAAAATATTATCACCACTCAAAGGACACACACTAAGGATTCATACCATTTTGTAAGTGAGATAAAAGACATACGTCTTACTGACAATGTAACCATGGTCAGTTTTGATGTTCAGTCTCTATGTACATGTCTACCCGTTGAAGACTGCATCTCAATTATAACTAGGATACCAGAAGAAAATAACATGCTAGCAGAATACGCAGTACTACTCAAACATTGCCTTACATCTATCTGGCTATCTATTGTGGAA
The DNA here is from genome assembly GCA_036936625.1 of Parnassius smintheus behrii. NCBI lineage: Eukaryota > Metazoa > Arthropoda > Insecta > Lepidoptera > Papilionidae > Parnassius > Parnassius smintheus. The sequence goes on along the minus strand of JAUPFT010000005.1, from coordinate 2,409,336 downwards.
GGAAGAGTTTTACAAGCAAGTAGATGGTGTTGCGGTGTGTTCACCAGTATCTCCCATTGTCGCCGATATATTTATGGAAGACTACTGGACTACTACTGGTTCTACAAGCGGTACGTAGATGATACTTACAATTTTACCATCAGACAATGTAACTGCATTTTTAAGAACATCTTAATTCCATTCACTCTAAAATTCATTTTACTATGGAGTTAGAGGCAATAAATTCCTTAGCTTTCCTAGATGTGTTAGTCATCCAAAATCCTAACATTACCATAGGTCACACTGTGTGTAGGAAAAAGACCTATACAAACCGATATTTAAACGGTAAATCTCACCACCATCCTTAGCAGTTAGCTACCGTGGGCAAATATTTGTTACAGAGAGCACGGGGGACCGGTGACAGCAAATACCTGGCCGCTGAGCTTCAGCACGTCAAGCGGTTTCTGAACGACTACAAGCTTCTGGTCCCGCGCCTACGTCACAGTGACCATATGAAGCCGGCCACACTCGAGTGAGTGCCTACTGTACTACCATATGTGCTGTAAAGTACCCGAAACGTCGGTAATTAAAAATAAGTTAAAGTAGGTAATTAAACGCGATAGAATCCGTGAACATAATTTTATTCAACAATAACTTTGAAAATGTCATTTGTTCAACTCAATCCATTTCTTGATTTCTTCATCTATCATGTGGATTATTGTACGTGATACGGTATTACTGTAGGTGGTGGAGCAACGCTGCAGCTATATTGTGGTTGTAACACGAATGGGTCGGCTCAACCGGGGAAGGACTTGGCTCTCACAGAATACCAGCGTAAAATAGCAGTTTAATGCCGTATTTCGTATGGTGAGTGTAGAGAACCGAAGACCCGTTTTACTGGAATCGAGGCATTCCATCTTAATCCTCAAGGGTGACAACGCATCTCTATTTTGATTCGTAATCGAGGTTAAATGTAAAGTCTATGGGCCACAGCATCAACTTAACATCAGTTGGACTGTGTCCTCGTTTGGCACACTTATTCTAAAAAACGCCATGGAATTTAAATGGCTGTTTAGTTTTATTTGGTTGAGTCGTTATTAATTTTTTGGCTGAGAAATTTTGAAATTTTCGGTGATCAGATAATACAGATACACTTGAACTCACTCCGGGCGCGGCTGTTGTGGTAAGTAGGTTTCGAAAAATATCGATCTCTATAGAAATACAAAATATTCCAAAAACCAAATTTTAGAGTGCAGACGGCCGACACTATTCCGATGATATCCCGGACGTCAGTCTAAGCGAGATTAGAATGGCTCTCCAGCACCTTAAAAACGGCAGGGCCCCAGGCGAGGATGGAATTACAGCGGAGCTTCTGAAAGCGGGTGGAACACCGGTACTTGTAGTCCTTCAGAAGCTCTTCAATTCCGTCCTCCATGGTGGCACTACTCCAGAGGCGTGGAGCAGAAGTGCGGTGGTCTTGTTCTTTAAGAAAGGCGACAACGCTCTCTTAAAGAACTACAGACCGATTTCCCTTCTGAGCCGCGTCTACGTGCTGTTTTCGAGAGTCATTACGAATCGTCTCGCACGCAGACTTGACGACTTCCAGCCTCCCGAACAAGCCGGTTTCCGAAAAGGCTTCAGTACCATAGACCACATACATACCCTGCGGCAGATTGTACAGAAGACTGAAGAGTACAATCTGCCACTTTGCCTGGCGTATGTGGACTATGAGAAAGCCTTTGATTCCGTCGAAATTTGGGCGGTGCTACAGTCCCTTCAGCGGTGCCAAGTTGACTGTCGGTATATCGAAGTGCTGAAGTGTTTGTACAGTAGGGCTACGATGGCTATCCGAGTACAGAACCAGAGCTCGAAACCTATCCAACTGCAGAGAGGTGTAAGACAGGGTGACGTTATATCCCCGAAACTCTTCACCGCTGCATTGGAAGACGTTTTCAAGCTACTGGACTGGAAAGGATACGGTATTGACATCAATGGCGAGTACATCACTCACCTTCGATTTGCCGACGATATAGTCCTTATGGCAGAATCGCTGGAGGACTTAAGCACTATGCTCAATGACCTCAATAGTGCCTCCCAACGGATAGGTCTTAAGATGAACATGGACAAAACAAAGATCATGTTCAATGTCCATGTCACACCTATGCCGGTAGTTGTTGGGAGCACTATGCTCGAAGTTGTTGACGAGTACGTTTACCTGGGACAAATAGTCCGACTAGGTAAGTCCAACTTCGACCGAGAGGTCAATCGACGGATTCAACTCGGCTGGGCAGCGTTCGGGAAATTACGACATATCTTTTCGTCAGGTATACCTCAATCTCTAAAAACTAGATTGTACAACCAGTGCGTGTTGCCAGTGATGACTTATGGATCTGAGACGTGGTCCTTCACTGCTGGCCGTATGAGGACGCTTAAGGTCGCTCAGCGAGCTATGGAGAGGGCTATGCTCGGAGTTTTTCTGCGTGATAGACTCAGAAATGAGGATATCCGCAGTAAAACCAGAGTGACCGACATAGCCCAACGGATTAGTAAGCTGAAGTGGCAATGGGCCGGCCATATAGCTCGAAGAACCGATAACCGATGGGGAAGAAAGGTTCTCGAGTGGCAGCCTCGTACCGGTAGGCGTAGTGTAGGGCGACCCCCCACTAGATGGAGTGACGACCTGGTAAGACATGCAGGAAGTCGATGGATGCAGGTGGCTCAGGACCGTGCTTTGTGGCATTACTTGGGGGAGGCCTATGTTCAGCAGTGGACTTGTGAAAGGCTGTAATGATGATGATGATGATGAGATGGCCGGTGGCCCAATTCCTCCCCCTCCCTTAACATAGTGGAATTAAGAGAAAACTAGGAGGGTACCAGCACCACTGGTGACGGAGAACCCCTCGCTGAGCATCCACGACCAAGCTATCCTACTCTTCGTGAGCGTGGGTGCTCAGGCTGCACCGCGTATATTGTAGGTGGGGGGGGGGGATTTCCACTCGCGATAAAACTGCTCTAAATAAAAAGTATTAGTAATGAGGTTATTTGTGAAAACTTGTGTGTATTTATAATACTTCAGAAATTGACGTATAACACGAGCGCTTAAGGCATGCTCATTTGGAGTTACCAATAGTTTTATTTTTATTTTACTACGAAATTTGTTTTGTTTAAAACATTTTTAAGCAGTTTAAAGTAATTTAGATTTGATAAAGTATTTACAAAAGTTATTGTTAAATATTTCAAAACCCATGATGTAAAGAAAACCACAGATTTATGGGTCATATCCGTTACGGTTATTTCTTTCATAATAGATTTAATTGCACATCACTTCGGTATTATTTTTAACACTAGTATCGAATTTGGTGTGCTTCCTGATTTAATGAGACATAGTAAAATAATACCTTTATTTACAGTACTTTGGACTACTGTGATGAATATTTATAGTATTTCGGACTACTGTGAATATTTATAGTACTTTGGACTCTGCTAATTTTAGACCTATTTCTGTACTACCAACTTTCAATAATATTTTTGAAAATAATTTTTTGGATCAATTGTTATTTTTTCAAATAAATTGGTTCCTAAAAATTTTATTAGTTTTACAAGGGGTCGCACGACTGCTGACGCATGTGTTCTGGTTACGAAATATGTTTTCAATGGCTGAGAGAATTCACAAGATGTCTTAGGTTTTTTTTGTGATCTTTCTGAAGCTTTCGATTGTGTTTGGGGAGGCTTCTTCGGACAATTAAAATAAAAACTTGCCTTTGTGTTGAAATTACATAGAGTATCGATTCCACAATAACTAACTATAGAATTGACACTGACTCTAATAGCAGAAATTGTGGACACGTCATGCGCGTTCGAGATTCGGTACCCAACTGAACCGGCGGGTCTTAGGCTTGACCATCTTCTCCCGCCCTTGGAACACCCTGATGTTCCAATAGTGCTGGTAGGCGGCACAGACGATTGTATGCTCGTCGCAGCGTTCCTGTGCTGGTGGTGACGTCAGCGACGTGGTTGATGCCGTCAGAGCCGGGATAAAGTTTCGTGACCCTTCCTAGGAGCCACCGATTGGGGAGTAGCCAGTCCTCCTTGATTAAAACCATGTCCCCCAGGTTGATGTGACCTTCATCCTTGCGCCACTTATTTCGCATTTGCAATTCTGCAACATACTCTTTGTGATATCTTTTCCAAAAATGATTAACGAGCGCCTTGATTCGCTCGTAACGTGAAAGACTGTGAATCGTTGAGTGTTCATCCACCTGTGGAAGTGGTAAGTTAGTTAAGGTCCGTCCAATGAGGAAGTGTGCAGGTGTCAGGGGAACGAGGTCATTGGGATTAGAGGACAATGGAGTAAGTGGCCTTGAATTTAGTATGCCTTCGATTTGAATTAAAGCTGTATTCATTTCCTCATATGTGAGATGAGCGAGGGATAATATACGTTTTAAATGATATTTTATAGACTTTACTGAGCTTTCGGCTAAGCCGTTAAAATGGGGACTGTAAGCAGGCGAGAACTTAAAATTAATTGAGATGTCGGATGCAAATGAACTAAGGTTGTCTGAATTATTTTTTAAAATTAGAAAGTTCGTTATTTGTGGCCACAAAGTTTGTGCCATTTTCTGAAAAAATGTTGGCAGGTCTGCCTCTGCAAGAAATAAATCTATTGGGTGCTTGGGTGCTATGAAACCTTGGGAAGATAGATCTGTCACTAACTCGATGTGGACTGCATGCACCGCTAGACAAACAAAAACGCAAAAATAAGATTTGATTAATTTTGAACCCCTGCCTTTTCTGTCCGATATCATTACTGGCCCGGCATAATCAACAGCTGTGTTAGAAAAAACATGTTCAGTGTGAGTTCTTTCAGAAGGGATATTACCCATGATATGTTGTATAGTTTTACCTGAAATGCGACAACATTTTATGCAATTTTTAACTTTTTCTTGCTAGATTTCTCCCTCCTACTGGCCAATATTTGTGAAGAATACTTGATAATAATAATTGTAGTCCTGCGTGCATGAGAAGTTTGTGTTGATGTTTGAAAATTAACATAGTGAAATAATGTGAAGCGTGAAGTATGATTGGATGTTTTGTGTCATAATTGTAGTGTGAATTCCTTAACCTGCCTCCAACTCTCATCACACCGCTGTTATCTATGAATGGAGTCAGAAAACTTAATTTACTTTTAGGTGACAGCTGTTTATTCTGTGCAAGAATGGAATATTCAACAGGAAATAATTCTTATTGAACCGTCTCACATAAATAATTATTAGCCATGGTAAGTTCCGAAACCTTTAAACATAAATTTAAATTATTTGATTTGTTTCGAATATTGTAACTAAATGTAAATACTTAAGCTGTTACGTGTAATAATTTTGTAAAGCTTGAATAACGATTAATCAAATTGATTGTGAAATTATTATTTAATGATAAATGACATCGAATTTTTGTTTCAGGTAAGTCAGCTGGTTGAATCTGCTGTGGCTGCTGCGGCCAAGACGATTCGTCGTGTGATAAAAATGGAGGACTTGACCACCAGAGACCGCATTGTTCAACTGAGCTGCGTTCAAACCTCTGCACCCGATATCTGCTGGATTTAACTGTGTGGGAATGTATCGCCAAGAAGATTGATCTGTGTGTTCTGTGATCTCATTGATTCTATTTAATACAAACAATTTTAAATTCGATTTAGATGTTTTAATCCAACCTAATACTATGCTAGAATCGCACCAATAAATGCTATCTTGAACATTAAGTCGTAACAAATTTTTTACCTTGTTAGCTAAACGTGACGCCAATAGCGCACCGCAGAGTTCTACCTAGGTGTGGATAATTGTTTCAGTGGCACCACCTTGCTTTTGGCTAATAGAAGTTTCGTCTGAATTTTATTGTTTTTATCAATTGATCTGAGATAAATACAGGCGCTGTATGCGTTACAGGATGCGTCACTGAAAGCATGAATTTGTATCTTAATGGGTGAGTTACATATTATGTGTCTAGGTACCTTATTCTTGTTTATATGAATTAAATTTTCTTTAAATATATTCCAACTGTGTGAAAGTTCAGGGGGTAATTCATCATCCCATGATATATTTGCAGCCCACAATTTTTGTAATAATTATTTTGCTTGTAGTATGCATAGATTGATAAGCCCTTATGGGTCAAATATTTGAGCAATTGTTGAAAAGACTGATCGTTTACTAGATTTTATGTTTTTTATGCCGAATGTAAATGAAAATAATAATGTGTCCGGTTTACTATCCCAAAGAAGACCTAATTTTTTATCGCAACTGTCATTGTTTAAAGTCAATAGTTCGTCTGTTGAATAATTTTGTTTATGGCGTCCAAAATAAGTTTACTATTAGACCGCGATTTGCGTAAATTAAACTGCCCTGTTTGTAGCTGTGTAGTAACGCCCTTGCATATGCGTATAAGTTCTTGCATTGAGTCGTGGCCTGAAATGTAATTATCCACGTAAAAGTCATGAAGTATAGTTTCTTGTATGTGTGTGTCTGTGCACTCTTGGCCCAACTGAACAAGACATCGTGTGGCGAGATACGGGGCCGATGCGGACCCATAAGTAACTGTATTTAATTTATATTTCTTTACCTCCTCAGAAGGGTTGAAACGCCATAAAATTTGCTGTAAACAGAGTTGATTTTCAGTGATATAAACATTTCTATACATTTTTTCAACATCAGATGTCACTACGAATTTATGCTGACGAAATCTTATTAAAATATTAATAAGGTCATCTTGTACATTTGGCCCAACATGCTGGAGTTGATTAAATGAAATACCGTTAGATGTCGCTGCGGAAGCGTCGAACACTACTCGCAGGTTGGTTGTTAGACTGGATTCCCTGAGCACCCCATGATAAGGTAAGTAATATGAATTAATTTCATTGTTGTCTTCGTTTAAAGACATATGGCCTAAGTTTAGGTATTCTTTCATGAAGACAATGTATCTTGTTTTGAAAGGAGGATCACGTGCAAATCTAAGTTATAATGATAAAAATCTCGACATGGCTTGCTCATGAGAACTACCTAGTAATTGTGGTGAATGTTTTAATGGTATAGTAACTATGAACCGACCGTCACTTTGACGGGTCGTTGTATTTTTAAATGACTGTTCACACTCGTGATCTTCCTTGCAAAGAGTGCGAGATGAAGTGACTGTTTTCAATTCAAAGAATCTATTCAATTGTTCTTGCAACTCAAAGTCGTGTGAGAACTGGCAATCGATCATGTGTGTGTTTTTTTTTTGTATGAAAAGGGATGGAGCCCGAGACTAGCCATCCTAGTTTTGTTTTGTTTAAGAATGGTTTGTTTTCTCCTAAAGAAATGCGTTCTGTGTTTAAAATACGCCAAAATGTATCTGCGTTCAATAAAATATCGATACTCGATGGCTTATAAATATGTGGATCGGCGACATGTATGTTTTATGGAATGTTCATTGAACAATCGATTTCAATGATTGGCAATGATTGGTGATTTGTGGTACTACATAACAGTTTATGTCTTGTATGTATGATTCAAAAAGTGATGAAATTGTTATATAACGCCGATTTTATATGAGTGATGACTGATGGTTCAATCCTTCCACAGAAACCGATGTTGACTGTATAGGTAGATTTAATTTATCACAAAGATTTTTTGTTATGAAGCACGAAGTGCTTTTATTAATTTTTTAATCCATTATCTAACAAAGCACGTATTTTATGTTTTTTACCATCAGGGTAGCAATGTCAACAACAGCTGTAGATAAGAGAACATAATGTAACGATCCCCCCCCCCCTCTATTGTATATAAAAATTATAATATTAAAAATATCCCCTTTTCAATAACATTATATATATGTGACCAGGATTAATAAACTATGTTTAGATCTTTCTAAATGATCTCTCTAAAGGTTTAATAATAGGCCGTTTGTAATCTTTTGGCGTGATCGTCTTAGTTAGGACCCTTATTTACGTTGTGTTTGTTTGTAACTTAGTTCTTTTAGGTGTCTTTTGGAAGAATGAATATTCACTAGAGCAATTGAAAGCTGTTGGTAGTGCCCTATAAGCTAAGTGAACCCCGTTCACGAAGACAGGGCTCGAAAAAGGTTAAGAACATAAACGTCTCTATTCCACTTGTATCAGGTTTACATTATTAATTTATTATCATTTATCCCTTCCCGCTTGGGAAAGGCTCACAATATATTTATACAAAAAAATACCCGATACAAGGGCTTCGCTCTCCTACATTTATTTAAAAAAAAATGTAGGGGAGGTACACGGCCCCACACACGCCGTGCACGGTGAGCGCCAACCATTTTGATGCACTCCCCCCGAAGGGAACGCTAATTCGGGAACTGGACCGTAGTCCACAGCAAAATAACTGGCGAACCAGTAAAAGAGGCTTGGCCCCTTGTTAGTGCGTAAGCACAAACATCGACCGAAGTCGCGCATGTCGATGCGTGTAAACGCCATACAGAATACGAACGAATCCAGCCACAGTGAATGTACGTCACACAGTTTAGGCAAATAGGCACACTGGCCTTAAACCCTCCGTGAGCGCCACCACCTGCCAGACCGCCGCTCCTGCAGACGTGATGTAAGTGTATGGCATCACCACCAATTGCATGATCAGCACGGCTACTAGCCGCAGAGCGTGTCATGAGTCTACCGCTCACCTCAAGGGAATGGGGTCCCACGTTGTGCGGCTTTCGGCCGCAGCCTTGAGAGTCTCCTCAGATCCTCCCGCCAGCTACCACCCGCATGAGGTCGACACATATGCTCCACCAACCAATACAACGGCAGATATAGCCAAAAGGCAGTTATAAGATAAGAGTAATAATTCGCCATCAGAAAGGGTTTGTGTGACTGACGTTGAGTAAATGCATTTTCGATCATGTTTGTCTCACCCACCAACAAGTTGCCTTCAATCATTCAAAGGTGGGAAAGTTACAGAGAGATAATATTATGTTGTTATATAAAACATCGTGGAGGGCAGACAGTCTGCAGCCCCGCAATGAAGGGACCCGACTTGGGCAAAGCTACTTAGGTGTGAGTCAAACCAAGACGCAGAGAGCGCCATTGAGAATAGCGTCCCACCAAACAACCATCGCAGAGACGCAATGCTGCAGAACGCAACAAGCATCAATACGACTATCGTCGGGCTTACACCATTCCAAGGTCCCCCATACATCCCAGCAGACATCACCACCCGTATACCTCCATCGACCAGAATCACAAGAGAGCGTCGAATCAGGCGCAGCACACCCGCAGATCCATCACAAGACGCAATACCGCAAGTAGCAGTAAGCATCAATGCAACTATCATACGGATGGCGCCCCCTCACAACACATCCACATGATCCCTATCGACTTTGGTAACAAAGTTAGTATTGTTGTTATATAAAAAATGTCACCAACGTATCATAGTAGCACGCTACTAAGACGCCAATGAACAAAACTCCACGTATCATAGCGCTAATGCACTAAGACATGAAGCTGAGTATGCCTGTTACACTTAAAAGTGCTACCAAACACACTCATCATGCCCATCCGAAAGATAGACGACACATCGCTATGCGCAACGACGTCGCCCACAAACGGTATGGGTATGCGATGTCCACGGGAAAGCCGTATTGCTACAACAAACCCGCTTACCACCGACACTAAGATATTAATTGTATACCTCCATCGACCAGAACATCAGGAATGCGTCGAATCAGGCGCAGCACACCCGCAGATCCATCACAAGACGCAATACCGCAAGTAGCAGTAAGCATCAATGCAACTATCATACGGGCGGCGCACCCTCACAACACACCCACATGACTCCTATCGACTTTGGCAACAAAGTTAGTATTGTTGTTATATAAAAAATATCACTAACGTATCATAGTAGCACGCTACTAAGACGTCAATGAACAAAACCCCACGTATCATAGCGCTAATGCACTAAGACATGAAGTTGAGTATGCCTGTTACACTTAAAAGTGCTACCAAACACACTCATCATCCCAATCCGAAATATAGACGACGCATCGCTATGCGCTACTACGCCGCCCACAAACGGTATGGGTGTGCGATGTCCACGGGAAAGCCGTATTGCTACAACAAACCCGCTTACCACCGACACTAAGATGTTAATTGTATACCTCCATCGACCAGAACCACAAGAGAGCGTCGAATCAGGCGCAGCACACCCGCAGATCCATCACAAGACGCAATACCGCAAGTAGCAGTAAGCATCAATGCAACTATCATACGGGCGGCGCACCCTCACAACACACCCACATGACTCCTATCGACTTTGGCAACAAAGTTAGTATTGTTGTTATATAAAAAATGTCACCAACGTATCATAGTAGCACGCTACTAAGACGCCAATGAACAAAACTCCACGTATCATAGCGCTAATGCACTAAGACATGAAGCTGTGTATGCCTGTTACACTTAAGTGCTACCAAACACACTCATCATCCCCATCCGAAAGATAGACGACGCTTCGCTATGCGCTACTACGCCGCCCACAAACGGTATGGGTGTGCGATGTCCACGGGAAAGCCGTATTGCTACAACAAACCCGCTACCACCGACACTAAGATGATATGTCTAGGACACATCGGTTAGAGAGTCCAAGTTTACCTCGGACCAATTGCTCGTGAAGCAGCACACACGCCACCATAATATTCCTTTTCAAGTCCCTAATAAGGACTAGTCATTTTGCTACAGTACTTCAGGCAGTCGGGCTCCCGACCACCCCATATATATGTACAACTGCAGGTATGTATCTCCGGCACCTCATCCATACAAGACGTCTATACGTGAACACCTTCCATAACTTAGGAAAATTTTCTTTAATACATGAACTCCTTCAACAACTTAGAAAATTTCATCTATACGTGAACTCCTTCCACAACTTAGAAAAATTTTCTTTTATACACGAACACCTCCCATGACTTAAACAATTTTTAACAAATTTTCTAATTATCTTATAAACGTTATTTAACTTAATTTTATAATATTTTTGACTTGTACTTCTATTTATTTATTTATTTATTTATTTCACAATTTATGTACACACAAGTTAGGGAGAGGACACATCATAATAAAAAGTTTGTACAAAGGCTCTACTTATCTCACAATGAAATTTCTTCCAGTAGGCCAGTTTCAAACACATATGATTACTAAATGATTATTAGGTGTGCACTTTGTTATTTTACAACACATATGGCTATAAGATAAATATATACGTCAGCTCAAATACTTACATACACACATACATACATACACATACATATATATTTACATATATATATACATATATATACATATACACACACATATATACATACAAATACATGAATATATTCATATTTAAACAAACATTAATACATACATAAATACTAAATATAATATAAAGTCATAATTAAATATATAAACATATATATATATATATATATATATATATATATATATATATATATATATATATATATATATATATATATATATATATATATATATATATATATATATATATATATATATACACACACACACACACACACTCACACACAAATACATATATGTACATGCATATATTTGTAACAGTATAGTACAGTATCAGAGATTTGAGACTTACACAGAAGACAGCGATAAATAATGTTCTTTCACTCGTTTTTTGAATAATGTCACTGTTTTGATTTCTCGAATGTCAGTAGGAAGCGAATTCCAGAGTCTTACTGCTTGTACGGAGAATGAACGGGAATATGAATGAGTATTAAAGGATGGGAATTTTAAGAGTTTTAAGGTGAGATCTACAAACTGTATCTGGGGATTTAAGAAAGGTAAATCGATTTCGGAGGTATGTAGGGAAATTTGGGCTGTGTAGGATGTTAAAAAAGAGACAAAGGATACGAGTGTTCCTGCGAAATCGGATCGGGAGCCACTTGAGTTGCTTTCTATATTCAGAGACGTGGTCAAACTTCTTAAGTCCGAAGATATACTGAATGCAAAGGTTTTGTAATCGCTCAAGTTTGTTTAATTGCTCCTCTGTGGCATCCAAAAAACAGACATCAGCGTAATCTAAGATAGGCGAAATAAGGGTTTGAACAAGAGAGATTTTCGTTAATAAGGGTAAAAAACTTTGAAGACGTTTTAATGAGTGGAAAGCATAATAAACTTTTCTACCTAAGTCCGTTATGTGAGGACCCCATGACAACCTATTGTCAATAATTAAGCCCAAGTTCTTCACAGATTCAGTATAAGTAATTGATGTGCCATTGATAATCACATCTGGCAGGGTGCATTTATCAATTAAGCTACTAGTATATCTGCTGCTTACTATTATTGCTTGAGACTTACTTGGATTAATAGTCTATTATTTATTTTATTTTAAATATTTTTACAAGTTTTTTATAATAAATTTACCTATTACGAGAAACAATAATTTTGCCTTTAATTTGCTATGTTATTGGGATAATGTCTGAAATATATTAACTTTATGTTTATTAATTTAACTTTATTGCTTAATATATATATTTTAAAACTATTTTTGACGCCCCTTTATATTGAATTTAATTATTAATAATAATATTGATGTATGGATGAAAGAGCAATATTTGTTTGTGTAATTTGTGGTTGTGTGCTTGTGGTATTCCCATCCCGCGCCACACATTTGTTGCTCTCCCTGGAGGCCGGTGAAGTTACAGCTTCTCGGGGTTCCAGGTGAAGCATAGTATTATGTTGTTTTGAACATACCCTGCAGGAACCTAACTTACATTTGGTGTGATCATGGCCTGTGCGTAAACAATTAATGCACAATTTTAATTGCTGCACCCTTTGTATGCGTGTTTCTATTGGTAATGATTTGAACTTAGAACAGTTATAGATTGTATAATTATTTTTACACAACAGGCATGAGAGGTTGCGTGAATGTTGGTTGTATAAATGTTGATCGTATGAATGTTGTTTGTAAGTGGATGAAGTACGAGTAGAAGGAGTGATGATGAATGACCTAGGTTTTGTGTGAGTGATATCGCTATGTCTGCGTCTGGGATGAGCTTCTTCTATAGTCTCAAGGAAGTCAGCTCGATTTCTTAAAAATGAAATAAATGTTTCCAAAGTGGGTGAGTCAAATAATCGGGATTCCGATTCTCTTAAGGAGATGGGGTCCAATTTACTTGAGACCAAAAAGATAATAAGTGCACCCCAATGTTCTGTAGGAAGTTTGAGTGCTTTGAGTGCTCTTAGGATTTTGTGTATTGTGTCTATAGTTTTACGCAGCGCTTTGGAGGATTCCCTGTAAATATGCTCGATATTAAATAAATCCTGAATGTGGTTGTGAATTAAAAGTTTATTGTTGTGATAACGTTCACAGAGTGACTTCCAAGCGATGTCGTAATTGCCTGATGAAAAATCTAATGAACGAATGACTTCAGCAACGCTGTCTTTGAGTGAAGCTCGAACGTAATGAAACTTATTAATTTTAGGAATGGATGTGTCTGAATGAAGTAATGAGTTGAATGTGCCGTGGAATTCGAGCCAGTCTTGATAGCGGCCAGAAAAGGTTGGCAGATTTATGGTAGGCAGCTTAAGGCTGGATCTACCTGGTTTGTTGGTACATGCAGTCCGGGAGCCGTCGCCAGAACCACCGCCACTGCCGTTGTCCGCGGAGGCAGCCCTGCCACCGCCATGTCTATCTAGCAACTCGCGTGCGGTACCCACGGCACTGAAGTACTGCACCTCGAAAGATTCTCTTTCTTGAAACTCCTTCTCGTCCTCTGAAATTTCAGAAGTTTCTATATCTAACTGAACGGTATCGAAATCGGTATAAAGTTCCTCAATTTTAGACAATCGTGCATTAAGTTCGTTTAATTGAATACTGCTAAGTTTTTGACATGAAACTGTAACTCTTAAATAATTTTGAAACTGAGTTAATTTAGTTTTAAATGATCCACGCTTTTTCTTTACCTACCTTAATATCCATGATTGGTCTTCCTGCAGGTGATTAAATGAGGTAAAACAAAATATGATTAAGTAATTTTTAAGTTGTGAAAATTGATTTTATGTAACTTTAATAAAATGTTTAGGTGTTTTATTTATCACGATGTTACGACGTGGCCAAGCGAGCGAGCTCGGCGTGGATCGGCCGACCGGCCGTCGTTGACCTTGAATCTAGCCCTGTGAGCGAGCGGAGATGCGCCCTGTCCAACGTTTGGTTGCACTGTTGCAAATAAAATATGATTAGAAATTTGAATCAAATAAAAACTGTTTTGCGTAACTATTAATGATTGAAAATTGGGTAGTTATGTCTGAATGAAATTAATTTTAAGTAATGCCTGCTGTAATGTTTTTAAACAGAAGGTAGGTAATTAAATACCAACGTAAAGTTTATTAGGTATGGAAATAAATAAGTTGATAAATGCCTACTTGTTTTTGAGAACAAGTTGTGATTAATAATGATTGCAATGAAGTTATGTTAGAAAAGTAGGCAGGTAGGTACTAGATTCTGACCTTACTGTAATGAATGGATTTTCTGGATAGATTTGTGCATAAAAATAAAAATAGGTAAATTGGTATAGGTAAGTAAAGGTAATCGATGGATGGTAGGATTGGAAATAGGTAGGTATGTGGGCTGTATTGGAACGGACTCACTGTTATACCACTTCGAGTTGCTCCTCACGGTTTCTTTGTTTCTGTAAATCTGGATGGATGATGTGAAAATCTATGAATGAGTGCGATGATTGCTGTCTTTAGCTTCTGTAGGTGAAGAATATGAATTTGTAGGTGGCTTCTTTGGCGTGATGAATCAATGATTTTGATGATTTATGCTGCGTAGATGGGCCTTGCCGCTTTTGCCTACACAGGATAGCTTGAATGATGAAAATTGGATGATGAGTTCCACCACGTAGATGGGCCGCGCCGCTTATGCCTACGGGGGATTTCTTGAAAGCTTGATGATGGGTGAAAGCTTCTTGAGTGTGTTATGAGCTGGCTATTGTTGATGAAGTGAGCGAATTGTCCGTCAAGTTTAGCCCCAGTCATAAGACACGTTGGCACGACACTTGCACGACGCTTCCACAAAATGGCCGATGTCGCCGCGGGTCGATTCTTGCGCCGATGATAATGTAATCCATCTCGATTGGACCAGAAATGGGGAGGCTTCTTCGGACAATTAAAATAAAACGACACGTCATGCGCGTTCAAGATTCGGTAGCCAACTGAAGCGGCGGGGAGCTGCGTCTTAGGCTTGACCAGTGTTCATCATGAGATACTAATCAGTAAACTACAACATTACGGCGTCAATAAAAATATTGAGCTTAGACTTACTATTTCATATTTAAATGACAAAACAAAATATCTTTATTACTGGTAAAGCTTCCTCCGGATGGGTAGTATTAATGGGATGTTCGTCAGGATTCAATTACTGGCCCATTGTTGTTATAAATCTTTATTAATGACTTACAGGTCAATCATGATATAGTATTATTTGCTGATTATACTTCTTTAATTTTCAAACTC
This sequence comes from Parnassius smintheus behrii, assembly GCA_036936625.1. NCBI lineage: Eukaryota > Metazoa > Arthropoda > Insecta > Lepidoptera > Papilionidae > Parnassius > Parnassius smintheus. Next base: position 2,393,837 of record JAUPFT010000005.1, on the reverse strand, counting down.
GGTAGGCAGTTAAATAATATTGGCAATATAAATAATGCTCTATCGAAATTAATACATTGGTTTAACATCGACAATTTGCCCTTAAATGGTAATAAGATAAAATGTATTAAATTAACAATACCCTAATATTAAATATTCAAATACCAACGAGGAAGGAGTCGAGTCCTGTGGATACCACTATTTTTCGGGGTATTACTATTGACACAACGCCTCAATGGGCCCCCCATATATCTAAATTAGCAAAGAGACTTAATTATGCAGCATATTCTATAAGAAAGATTTGAAGTCTCACAAATGATTTCTCATGTTTACGCGAACACTACACACTTAAATTAAATTCATTTTTACGGATTATATCGCATGTATTACCTTATTTTACATACCCGAAGTTTCGAGCACTTTACAGTACCCATGGTCACGGGGAGACCGAGGTGTTCGACGCCCCAATGTTATGGTTCATCATCATCATCATCATTACAGCCCTTCACAAGTCCGCTGCTGAACATAGGCCTCCCCCAAGTAATGCCACAAAGCACGGTTCTGAGCCACCTGCATCCATCGACTTCCTGCATGTCTTACCAGGTCGTCACTCCATCTAGTGGGGGTCGCCCTACACTACGCCTACCGGTACGAGGCTGCCACTCGAGAACCTTTCTTCCCCATCGGTTATCGGTTACTAATCCGTTGGGCTATGTCGGTCTCTCTGGTTTTACTGCGGATATCCTCATTTCTGAGTCTATCACGCAGAGAAACTTCGAGCATAACCCTCTCCATAGCTCGCTGAGCGACCTTGAGCGTCCTCATACGGCCAGCAGTGAAGGACCACGTCTCAGATCCGTAAGTCATCACTGGAAACATGCACTGGTAATACACTTTAGTTTTCAGAGATTGAGGTATACCTGACGAGAAGATGTGTCGTTCAATTTCCGGAACGCTGCCCAGCCGAGTTGAATCCGTCGATTGACCTCTCGGTCGAAGTTGGACTTACCTAGTCAGACTATTTGTCCCAGGTAAACGTACTCGTCAACAACTTCGAGCATAGTGCTACCAACAACTACCGGCATAGGTGTGACATGGACATTAAATATGATCTTTGTTTTGTCCATGTTCATCTTAAGACCTATCCGTTGGGAGACACTATTGAAGTCATTGAGCATAGTGTTAAGGTCCTCCAGCGATTCTGCAAAAAGGACTATATCGTGGGAAAATCGAAGGTGAGTGATGTACTCGCCATTGATGTTAATACCGTATCCTTTCCAGTTCTGTAGCTTGAAAACGTCTTCCAACGCAGCGGTGAAGAGTTTCGGAGATATAACATCAACCTGTCTTACACCTCTCTGCAGTTGGATAGGTTTCGAACTCCGGTTCTGTACTCGGAGAGCCATCGTAGCCCTACTGTACAAACATTTCAGCACTTCGATATACCGACAGTTAACTTGGCACCGCTGAAGGGACTGTAGCACCGCCCAAATTTCGATGGAATCAAAGGCTTTTTCATAGTCCACATATGCCAGGCAAAGTGGCAGATTGTACTCTTCGGTCTTCTGTGCAATCTACCGCAGCGTATGTATGTGGTCTATGGTACTGAATCCTTTTTGGAAACCGGCTTGTTCGGGAGGCTGGAAGTCATAGAGTCTGCGTGCAAGACGATTCGTAATGACTCTCGAAAACAGCACGTAGACGCGGCTCAGAAGGGAAATCGGTCTGTAGTTCTTCAAGAGAGCGTTGTCGCCTCTCTTTAAGAACAAGACCACCGCGCTTCTGCTCCACGCCTCCGGAGTAGTGCCACCATGGAGGACGGAATTGAAGAGCTTCTGAAGGACTTTAAGCACCGGTGTTCCACCCGCTTTAATGTTATGGTTAACAACGGCTATCTTCAGTATAAATTAATTTTTGATTTCTCAGATTTCTCGGGGCGTCGGTTTTTCGGTCGGGTCGTTTCTACATCAGCAATGTTTTTTTAACGCGGGTTTTTATTTGTTTTATTGGACTGTTTTGTCTGTCTTATGTTAAAGGGACCATATTAACAATCAGAATTTTACGTTCCTCCATCTTACAGACAGACATTACACTTGACTGATGGTAAAATCTGACTCATCTTCTTTGGCGACTTGAAATATGATTAAATGGAAGCACGATTCAAGATATAGCCAGTCCTGTCAGTAACACCTCTGACGTATGACAGTTTATCAAACAAGCTCTACTGAGGCCGGCTTCGCTCGTTTACTGTGACGTAGGCGCAGAACCCTGAAGCTTGTTGTCATGCAAAACTTTCTTGACGTAATGGAGCTCGGCGGCAAAGCGTTTACTGTCACAGATCCCTCGTGCTCTCTAAAACAGAGATCTACCCACGGTAGCTATCTGTGAAAGATAGTGGTGAGAACTGCCATTTAAATATCTATCTGTATAGGTCTTTTTTCTATACACAGTATGACAGTATGGTTCAAGGTGATTTGGGAATTCCATATTATTAACACATCTAGAAATTTTCCCCAATGTTGAAACAGCTAGATTATGACTTAAGGAATTTTGCTACGGGATATTGCGACTGACATTGAAGCCATATTTGTTTTGCAAAAGAGAGCCGTAAAGGCGATTTATAACTTAAAGTACTCAGAGAAAATATATAAAGAAATATACTTATTAACTTTGGCATCGCAATATATTTATGAAAATGTTATTTTTGTACATAAAAACATTAATTGCCTTCATAAGAATAAAAATATTCATACTTTAGACATTAGGAACAATTATGAACTTGTAATACCAGTTACTAGACTCCACATAATTAATTATTTATTTATGAGACAATGTATACGCTTTTACAACAAAATCCCAGAAAATGTACAAAATTTGTCATTAAACAAGTTTAAATATTTTATTAAAGAAACATTGTACAAAAAGGGCCATTGTAATGTCAAAGAATACGTTAATGAAAATAACCCCTTGGATTGAGGTGATCGCCACCACGCTGGTTATTTAAAATTTCATTTAAAATTTGTACAAGCCAAGTTATTATAAAGTGAAATATGTTCAAAAAAAGGCCTGTTAGATTTCTTGCTGGTTCTTTCCAGGAAAGAGGTATTTTCCGAACCAGTGATAAATAAAAAAATGAATTTCAAATAGTATTATACAATAATCTAAGTGGAACAAAAACATTAATTATTTATTCATTATCGTTACCGGTAAATGAAATTAGAAAGAACGCTATTAGTTTATTTTCCATCTTAGTTTTTGAGAGTTTCACTATTTTTAATTTTAGTCTTTGTTTATTCTATTTCTTAAAAATATTTGAAACTTGTATTATGTGAAATAACAAAACACAACATTTTAAGCAAATGTATAGCAAATAATTTTACCCATTCGGTTACTCTTACCGTAACTGTTACTGCATACAAAGTCCACTGCTGAACATAGGCCTCCCTCACATAGGGGAGATATTTGCCTTAGTTGCCACACTGGACAATTGGGTCGGTCACCACTGTTTTTTATTTTTAGTCATTCTAGGAAGAGGCTGCTGCACATGTACCGATTTGTTTCCCTCTTACGACACACACGAGATGATAATATCGGATAGTGGATATTCTTACACCGCCACTACATGGATGTTTTGTTTAGTTTTATGTTATATTTTTTATTGAAATGATAAATTTACTTAAATTCGATCTTTTTGTAAGTGGTTACGTCTATTTTATACATGGTAGAGCTACACTGCAGCCGTGTTATTGTTTTAATACGAATGGGTCAGCTCAACCGGTAAATGACCACGCTCTCAAAGAATACCAGTGTATTCGTAAAATATCAACATTAATGCTGCTGTATTTTATATGGTGAGTCTCTAAACTCAACATCTAAAATGCAGCACAAAAAACGAGGCTTTTTATCCGAGTCCTCGGGAGTAAGAACGCATCTACATTTTCATCCTTAACTAGGAATAGATGTAGATGTCTCCAAGACTCTGTGTCCACTTACTATAAGACGGACAGTGCTCTCGTTGCTCACTATCATAGAACCATGCATACCTTCTTACAACGAACAATAAGGAGTAATTTTTTCCCCTGAGAACTTTGATCGAATACCTGGCAACCTGTAAATATATTAGCTCTCTATACCATGGCACCGGAACACAACTGTGTAAGCAATACTACTTGGCGTCATAAAAAATTAAGAGGGTGGTACACAAACGGATTCCTAGTCAGAAAATTAATCCAATCACTTTGTAACCTAATCATTTCTTTAATCGATCAAAGCTACGATTATTTCATAATAGACTTATATGTCATTTTGTACCTGGATGACCGAGCTTTGCTCGGTTTTTTTTTGGAAATTACATTTAGATACAAATTACATACTGATGAATAATATTTTTTGATCTTATTGACATAATAGAAAAAACTGATCTGATTATTTGTATAAAAAATCATCAGTGCAATTAGTTCGATTAAAATTTTCGTATTTTTAAAAAATACTAAAAAAGGGCTCGAAATAATAGATTTTCTCAAAAAAGAAGAGAACTTGAAAAAAAAAAAGAAAAAAAATCGGACCGAAGACAAGACGCGAATTGGCGACCGCTCGATATCCACTTGAGCTATTACGATCATTAATAAAGTGTCAAAATTTACCTTCTTATATGTAGCAGTTTTTCATTGCCTGAAAACACGGACAAAAAGACATTTTCTAAAAATAAGTCCCAACTAGATCGATTTATTGCCCCCGAAACTCCCCAGACTCTAAATTTCATGAAAACCATTGGAGCAGTTTCCAAGATTCCGATTATATATATAAATATATACAAGAATTGCTCGTTTAGAGGTATAGGATTTGAATAAATATTATTAAGTTTATTTTTATCTTCTCAGCTTAGCATTATAATACGGAAAATTTTGACTTTGGCTGTAGGCGGATTGCCAGGAGCGTAAATGATTAAATATTAAAATAACCCATACCTGTAAGATGAAGCAATTTCTCGGTCTTATAGTTGGTAGTTTATTCGCTTTAATGTTGCAGTTCGCAGTAATGATACGTTGCAATTTTAGTTCCTCATTTAACGCGGTTATTTCAAAATAAATAGATTTTGTTTAAATTTAATGTTAATTTAGAAATACTTATTGAAAATCATTTTTAATTTTAATTTATCAATGATTCGGATTATAGATTTTTAATGGGAAAGATCAGCAAGAAATCCAGTGGGACATTTTTTTGGAAAAGTGTGCAGTCACCCAATATGTTATAAAATAACAAAATCTCGGAATGGGGGCGACTAAATCTAGTAAAGTTTAACAAAGTAAACAAATTTGCGCGCTTACCGCTAAAAAGAACCCTTTTGCCGAATCAGCTCAGTTTCAAGGTACTCCTCTTGTTGCCTCAGAAAGTATCAGTATCCTCGGCGTCAACGTATCAAGTGACGTGCAGTTTCGTGGTTACTTGGAAGAGAAGGACAAACAGGCCTCTAAGAAGCTTGGCGTGCTCAGCAGATCGGTACAGTATTTCATGTTGGCTCACTGCCTGTAAATTTACAAGGCGCAGGTTCGGCCGTACATGTAATACTGTTCCCATCCCTAGGCTGGTGCTCCCCAGTGCCAGCTCCTTCCATTTGTTCGCATCCAGCGCAGAGCAGTTCGAATCGTCGGCGATCGGTCTCTATCCGATCAGCTTGACTCACTGGCACTGCGAAGAGATGTTGCATCTCCTTGCGTATTTTATTGAATCTACCACGGGGAGTGCTCTTAGGAATTGTTCGAACTAATTTCACCATCGCACATCGCGATAAAACTCGCGATGCCATCGATACCATCCGGGTGACTGGCAGTCCACCACTGTGGGATTTAAAAGCAGTTTATTCTTTGCACAACTTCCTTGTGGATTAGAATACCACCAGAGATTTTCCGGACTGACACGACTTGGGAACATTCAAGAAAAGAGCCTCTTCTTTTTAAAAGGCCGGACACGCATCTGCAATTCCTTTGGTGTTGCAATTATTCATGGGCAATCACTTACCATCTGGTGAGCCGTATGCTCGTTTGCCCTCTCTCTTATAAACAAAAAAATACAATAATCAAACATAAAAAAGATGTTAGAAATAGCTCGGTAGCCTTGTAACCGATTATATTTTTGTTGAATTTTTATGGTACCATGGCGATGGGGATTACCTTATTATCAGGGGTTATTATCATTCATAAATTCCTTAATGTTACAATTACCTTTTTTATAAAATTTTGTTTAATAAAGTTTTGAAATTGGCGGAAGTCGGATCCATACTAATATTATAAATGCGAAAGTGTGTTTGTTTGTTTGTTTGTCCTTCTTTCACGTCGTAACAGAGTTTAGATTTTTTTGTATGGGGATAGTTCGGTGGCTTTAGAGTGACATAGGTTACTTTTTTCCGCGGAAGAACATCTCATTCCCGTGGGAAAATAGAATATGTTGCAAAAGTTTGGCCTTCTTTCACGTTACAACAGAGCGTCGGCATGGCATGAATTTTAGTATGGGGATAGTTTGGTAGCTGTAGATTGACATAGGCTACTTTTCTAAATTGATTCCGCTAGATGTCATTACTAGGTTTTTAAAACACGGAAACGAAATGTTTCCTGACATGTATTTAACTCCCGCCGTTGAGCCGTGCGTCAACTTATAGTGCATACGGTAGCTATACGCTTAAATTGTTTTTATTTCGTAGCTTATTCGACTACCTGCTTTCGATTTCGGTTGTTTGTTATTTGCTTTGTGATTTGGTTAAGGTTGAATGGATTTATACAGGCTTTCATTCTCGGATTTATGTATTTTCTTGGATCGGTTTTGTTGATTTGGTTGGTATTACTTTATACATCAGACTCGGAAGTACTTTATACTTTCGACTCTGGCATTGATTTTGAATTTTGTTTATTTAGAATCGTGAATTTGTTTTCGTTGTTTCAGGTTGTTTAACAATATTTCAAAGGAATATTAATAGTATAGTTAGTGTATACGGTACCTATACACTTACCTCTTTTTTCGTTGGTTATATTTATATTGACTACTGCTTTTGATTTCCGTTTTCTGCGATTTATTTTGTGATTTGGTTTCAGTTGATTCGATTTTTTTTGTCTATCGTTTTCGGATTCATCTTGTGTCTTGAATTGGTTTTGTTGTTTTGATTTTAAAAAATATTTAAAAGGAATATTTATTCCTTTTAGATATTTTGGATTAGATTTAAAAAAAAATGTTTCAAAGGTAATTTAATTCCTTTTAGGTATTTTAACTCTTTTATAAATAGGTTTTTTGTTACTTCATAATGCCTCGCAAACGTAAGTACAGCCTTTCAAGAGTATCTTTTCAAAGACAAGCAAAAAGATTAGCTCTATCGCTAGAATCTTTAGAAGATGCTGAACTGAGAAGGCAAGAACAAGCAGAGCGTCAAGCTGCTTTTAGAGCATCTGACACACCTTCTCAAAGTCAGGAAAGGCGTCTTGAAGAGTCAAAGCGTCTAGCTACTTTAAGAGCTTCTGAAACACGTTCTCAAAGTCAGCGAAGGCATCTTGAACAGGCAGAGCGTCAAGCTACTTTAAGAGCTACTGAAACACCTGCTCAAAGTCGGAAAAGGCGTCTTGAATAGGCAGAGCGTCAATTTACTTTAAGAGCTACTGAAACACTTGCTCAAAGTCAGCAAAGACTATTCGAACATGCAGAACGTTAGGGCACCTTAAAAGCCGCGGACATACCTGATGAAACTCAACACAGACTCATTGAGCAAGCTTAACGTCAATCTACTATAAGGGCACGCCGTAAGAGGGCATCTGAAACACCAGAACAGACACAGGTGCGAAGAGATGCAAATGCACAGCTCCAAGCTGAACGTCGGCAAAATTTTCAAAGAAACAATTGGTCGGTTTTTAATGACGCAGCATTCAATTATGATCCGTTGATTGATTATGAAAATCACAGGTTAGTTGTTATCGGACTGATGGACAAGGCTTGTCGATTTTGCAGCGCTTTAAAATGGAAAGATGAGACTGCAGGCATGTGCTGTTCCAATGGCAAAGTGCCTCTTCCGTTACTTGGGGAATCAGAAGAACCTTTGAAAACTCTCTTTTTATATGATGCTAATGAGTCACGGTGCTTTTTAAACAGAATCCGGAAATATAACTCATGTTTTCAAATGACATCCTTCAGAGTTGAACGGGAAATAATAATGCCGGGATTTTCGCCTACATTTACAGTGTAAAGGCAAATTTATCATAGAATAGGTTTACTTTTTCAAGCTGAAAACGAACAGCATAAATTTTTACAAGTATATTTTATGGGCGACGAAGAAATTGAGGTAGACCGTCGCTGCCAATTTATCCAGGAAGTTGATAGAGACACAGTGTTCAAAATTCAAAGATTCTTGAATGAACTTAACATTTTAGGCAAAACATTTAAAACTGCTTTAGAAGATACGTTGCAACGGGTAGCCAATACACACAAGTTTTATGACGCTCTGCAATACCCATTGATTTATTGCAAATGACAAGAGGGCTATCATTTTCAAATTCCACTCATTAACCCGGTCACAAAGGAGCCTACTCCGAACAAAAAAGTATCATGTATGGATTTTATGCGTATCATATGGTGTTGCGAGGAAATAATTCTAACCTCTTAGCCCGGTATAGACAATTATTTCATCAATTTTTGGTAGACATGTATGTAAAGGTAGAAAGTGAACGTCTCCGTTATATATCTTTAAATCAAAAAAAGCTGCGCGTTGAGAATTATATACATTTACAAGATGCAGTTTCTAGCGACGCCAAAGTAAGCCCCAGAGATTTAGGTAAAGTGGTAATTCTGCCCTCATCATTCGTTAACAGTCCCCGCTACCTACGTGAGAACATACAAGACGCATTCGCCTATGTACGAACTTACGGAAGACCTGATATTTTTGTTACTTTTACTTGCAATCCCACATAGAAAGAAATAACTGAGGAGCTAATGCCGGGCCAAAAAAGTACAGAGAGACACGATTTAGTTGCTTGAGTATCCTATACCTTTAAACGAGCAATTCTTGTATATATGTATATATATATATATATATATATATATATATATATATATATATATATATATATAATCGGGATCTCGGAAACGGCTCCAACGATTTTCATAAAATTTAGTGTCCAGGGAGTTTCGGGGATAATAAATCGATCTAGCTAAGATTTATTTTTAGAAAATGTCTTTTTGTCCGTGTTTTTAGGCAATTAAAAACTGCTACAATATAGTTAGAATAAGAAGGTAAATTTTGACAGTTTGGTAATGATTATAAATAGCTTATTGGTATAATGGGCGGTCACAAAATCGTAAAACCCCGGTTCGAGCCCAGACCGACCGACCGACTTTTTTATTTTTTTTTCAAGTTTCTTTCTTTTTTGAGAAAATATATTTTTTTCGAGCCCTTTTTTTAGTATTTTTTAAAAACACGAAAATTTAAATAAAAATAATTGCACTCATGATTTTTTATTCAAATAACCAGTTCCGTTTTTTCTGTTATGTCGCTAAGATCAAAAAATATTATTTATAATTCATCAGTATGTAATTTGTATCTAAATATAATTTCCAAAACACACGAATTAAAAAAATCGAGCGAAAAATACCGAGCAAAGCTCGGTCAACCGGGTACTTTAGATTAAAAGTACAAAAATTAATGTGTGTAATTGACAAAGGGAAAATTTTCGGAGAGGTGCAGTGCTTCATGTATTCAAATGAATGGCAAAAAAGAGGATTACCGCATGCCCACATTCTAATATGCTTAAAGAGGAGTTGCGGCCCAGCCAAATAGACGACATAATAAGCGCCGAGATTCCGGATCCTGAGCAAGATAAAGAATTGTATGATACTATCGTCCGAAATATGATTCACGGTCCATGTGAAGCACGAAATTCAATATTGCATTCAATATTGAAGGAAAATGTACAAAGAAATTCCCTAAACAGCTATTAAAAGAAACAATGCACAATGACAATGGCTACCCTTTATACAGACGCGGAGCTCCCGAAGATGGTGGCAGGAAAGTTACAATGAAATCTCGCTCTGGAGCGTTCGAAACCTTAGATAACAGCTGGACTGTCCCGTATTCGCCCATTCTATGTAAAATGTTTAATGCCCACATTAATATAGAAGCATGTAGCTCTGTCCGCGCAATCAAGTATATCTGTAAGTACATAAATAAAAGAAGTGACCGAGCAATTTTTAATCTCAGGCGTGAAGGTGAGGCAAATCCCGTTAATGAAGTACTGACCTTTCAAGCGAGGCGTTTTGTCAGCAGTAACGAGGTAGCGTGGCATCTCCTTGGCTTCCCTTTACACGAAAGGCACCCAACAGCTACTCAGCTTGCTGTGCACTTAGAAAATAGAGAGCGTGTATATTTCACCGAAAGAAATTTCCAAGAAAGAATTGCATCACCGCCAAAAACTACACTAACAGCCTTCTTTCAACTTTATAAAACCGACCTCTTTGCAAAAACGTTGTTATATTCTGAAGTCCCCCGCTATTATACTTGGAACACATCTAGGAAGGAGTGGAAATGCCATATTCAATATGCGCCCGTTGCAAATTGGCCCAGTGTAAAGTCATCAGATGCCCTTGGTCGTGTGTATACCGTCCATGTTACTAATTTTGAATGTTTCTGTTTACGATTGCTGCTGCACCATGTTTGGGGTCTATCAGGACCTCAAAACCGTCAACGGTCAGAAATATATAATACACAACTTATAGAGAAGCATGTGAGGCTCTGCATCTTTTAGAAAACGATAATCACTGGGATGGAACCATGGAGGAAGCTATGCAGTACCAGTCACCAGCCAAAATTTGGGATCTATATGCAACCATCTCATCTTGCAGGCTTACTAATGCTCATGAATTGTGGGACAAATATAAAGAGTACATGGCGGAAGTATTTTGCGGAAGTTACAGCAGACACACGCGAACATGATATACAATAAACACATTTATAATGAATCACTTGGAAAAATTGAAGATAAAGTAATGGCAATGGTAGGAAAAAAATTAAGTGACTGGAATGACAAGCCCTCAGCGAACAACCGAAAATGAACTAAGTGATGAAATTATACGTGAAACAAACTACGATATACCAGCTTTGCAGCAGCAAGTATCCGAATTTGTACCCCGCTTGCTTCCCGAACAAAAACGAGTTTTTGACAAAGTATTACGACAAATTGAACCTGGGAATGGTGCACTTTTCTTTTTAGATACCCCTGGAGGAACTGGGAAGACATTTTGTTAAGTTTATTATTAGCGCAAGTACGGAAAGATAAAAACATTGCTGTGTCCGTAGCTTCCTCCGGCATAGCCGCCACGCTGCTGAGCGGCGGCCGCACTGCACATTCTGTTTTAAAACTCCCTCTAAATCTAGCCCAGGAAGATTTGCCGATCTGCAGCTTTTGCAAAAATAGTGCACGAGGTATAATGCTACGATAATGCAAACTTTTAGTGTGGGAAAAAAGTACAATGTCGCATAAAAAAGCTGTAGAAGCACTAAAGCGAACGCTCCAGGATTTGCGCAGCAATACCGATGTAATGGAAAGAATGGTGGTTTTACTGGCTGGTGACTTTGGCCAAACTTTACCTGTCATTCAAAAGGGTACACCTGCAGATGAAATTAAAGCATGCCTCAAGTCGTCTATTTTATGGAACAAGGTGACAAAATTCAGTTTAACTACGAATATGAGAGTGTATTTGTACACTGACACACTATTAAAAATTGGCGATGGGCGGTTGGAAACGGATGCTGAGGGCTGCGTAAAATTGACGAGGGATTGAGTGCGAGCGTTTATTCAGATTTAACGAACAACATGCATGAAGACAAATGGTTATGTGAAAGGGCGATTCTTGCACCAAAAAATGAATATATATATAAATGTATATCTGAATTTATTTTGTGAATTTTGAAAAAGTAGAAGTAAAATTGATATGTAATACAAAAAACAATTAAATATTAATTTTACAAACTAGCTACACTATATTTAGTGTGTCTACTACACATTACACCATATTATCCCTTAATAAGTATCGTTAGAGGCAAAAGAGCGAAACTGAAACAGGAGATGGGCAGCAGCATCTTCATGATAACAAATCAAAATAATAAGCAAAAATGGAAAAACCCAATTAGGCAATCTGAGGGAGTGCTATGTTCAATACTGGACTGTTAAATATTGTAACTGGACTGTTAAATATGTGTGATGGATGGAGGTACAGGAGGTGCTTTAATTTCTAAGATGAATAAGCCGTTCACACGTCCTCAAAAAATATTTTATACCTAAGATATGCAGATTTACAAATGTTTTACTTCACCGTAGAGCACATGATAAATCAGCAACAGCATTTTTTGACAAATTGACGTGAACAGTTTTATGAGTTGGGATAGAAGCCGTGTTTCTCGCGTACAGTAAAATTTAAGGTGAGCGCTTAGCCCCTGAGCTAACAAGGTTGAAAAAGTGGTAGTTTAATTTTGCTGTACCTTATACCTAACGTTCATTGGATTACAAAGTTTTTTTTAACCATTTTAAGCCAATTCATAATTTGGAAGAGGCCAATAAAACACAAGGTTGACACCGTCCCACACAATGCACAATACGAGGGTGAAATAAGGCCCGATCTAATAATTACGAACTGAAAATGCTCGTTATGTGACCTCGATATGAAGAAATTGCGTTTTAATTGTGCTCAGTAGCACTGAATATGGTTGAATTCAATTTCATATTTAAGCATTTTATTACATTGCAAACGGGTATTTTGAAATTTCTCACCATTCCTTTAAATAGTGAAATACTAAAATTCCTACTTAAAATGTAAATTTAAATTAATATATTTTGAACTTCCAACATTTTGAGTGCTTTGCAGCACGTAGTCACAAAATTAAGCTCGATATAATCCGTAAAATATTTTTATTAACTGTGCAGTAATCGTAAAAATATAAGAAAATGGTTGTTATTATTCATAGCTCATAGGCTAAGTTCTCGTTGTAATGACAGCACGCGAACATCCCGGGCTTAAACCCTGCCAGCACCAATGAAATAAATTGCGATTTCAAATGCCATAACCTGTTCATTTTTAAATCGAATAAGGATGACAAATGAGCACACTGCGAGAGCGTGGCCTTTCCCCCGTCAAGCCAACTCATTCGTGCTGCAACTAAAATGTAGCTGGTTAGTAGGTAGGTAGACTAATATATCGACTGTAATTTAACCTACACTTAAGAGCCTTATTCATAGCCGTCATGGTCGACGAACGGCGATTGCGTTATATAAGTTTGCACCTGTGACAATATTCTTTATACCAACATAATAAAAATACTCGGTTGATATCTAAATGCAGTGGTGTTGTCACCCTTTATGACAAAGACGATATGTCTCGTTATGAGTGGAAAGGATTCACCGGTTCGTCACTAACCATAGTATAGAGATTAATATTTATTTTGGGCGTAGTTTTTAGTAATTGTACACAGAATCATGGTAGAAATGGAGTGGTGTAATTCAACTTAGGTAAGAATACACGCTTATTTTTTCGAGGCATTCTAGGTAACATTCTTAACCTAAAAAAATCATATCTAACTGGCCGCAAACAATATGGAGATTACTAGAATATGTATTACATCTAAAAGTGAATTCAAATATATATCATCCTATAGAGAAATAAAATTCAGCATACCGCAGGGCAGTGTCCTTGGGCCACTGTTATTTTTACTTTATATAAATGAGCTCCCACGTCAAAATAATCCATTGGTGTTATTTGCTGAAGAGAGTACAGCTCTAATAAAATACCTAAACAGAGATTTTTATGAAAATGAAATAAAAACTACGATTAAAACTATAATTAGCTGGCTAAATTATAATTATTTACTTATCATTATTGAAAAAAACTTAAATTATGCACTTTTACCAGAAACTTCGCGCACTGAAGATCTAAATATAAATTACAGTAGTCAAATAATAGACAAAGTAGATGTTGCAAAATTTTTGGGTATTTTTATAGACAGCCAATAGACATGAAAGGCTCAAGCAGATGATGTTTGTAAGAAACTAAGTGTGCCTGCATATGCACTCTGTAACCTGACAAAAAAATTCAATATTAAAACGGTGCTAGTAGCCTACCTGGGCATGATAGTTTTCATTTTAAGATATGGAATTTTAGTCCGGGGCAACTGTGGTGATAGAGGAAGGATTTTCAAAGCACGAAAGCGCTGCAGCAATATTTATTTTAAAGATTACAGACAGATGTGTTATTAGAATACTGTTACGAGCTTGAGGTTCGTGACAATAAAAATTGCCGATAGAATTACCTAAATTAACACTTTAATTCATTGGGAGGCACAATGCGGATTTAGACCTGGAAGAGGATGCACGGATCAACTGTTTTCTCTCCGCATGATCACGGAGAAGCTTCTGAGTGTTAACCAGAGGATTTTCTGTGCTTTTGTGGATCTGGAGAAAGCATTTGATAAGGTTATAAGGAAGAAAATGTGGGAACTGTTGCCGGGATATGGTGTGGATGGTTGATTGTTAAGGGCTGTGCAGTCACTTTACTATGACTGTAAAGCCTGTGTGCGGGTAGGGCATGACCTGTCACCCATGTTTAGCGTCCAAGCGGGCGTAAAACAGGGTTGTGTCATGTCTTCCTGGCTGTTCATACTGTATCTCGACAGCTGTTTACAGAAGCTGAAAGATAGCTGTTTGGGTGTGAAATTGGGTGACATAAAAGTTAATTGTCTGCTGTATGCTGATGATGCAGTGCTTATTGCACCATCAGAAGCAGAACTGCAGGCATTAGTCACGTGTATGAAAGAGGAATGTGAAATTAAAGGTCTCCGTTTGAATGCTAATAAAACTAAGGTTCTGGTATTTGAAAAGGACGAAGAGAGAACGAAATGTGAAATATGGGTAAATCAGGAATGTCTAGAACAGGTAAATGAAATTGTATACTTGGGGAGTGCTTTCAGCCGGGATGGAAGATGTGATTTAGATGTGGATAGGCGTGTCGCTGCCGGAAACAAAGTCAATGGTGCCCTGAATGCATTAGTAAAAAGGCAAGGCGTGGTGAAGAGTGCACGCCTTGCAATACATAACGCAGTGTTGGTACCGACTTTGTTATATGGCAGCGAAACCTGGGTATGCCAGAAGAAGCATAAAAGCAAGTTGAATGCAGTGGAGATGCGATCTCTTCGTAAAATGTGTGGCGTTACCATAGCCGACCGAAAGCGAAACGAAGAGATTCGCAATATGGCAGGATTGAAAGATGACCTTATCACAAAAATTGATAGGGGCGTACTCCAATGGTTTGGGCACGTAGAACGAATGAGTGAAGACCGAATGGTGAAGAAAATATATAGAGCGAAAGTAAATATTAAAAGGTGTCGAGGTAGACCGAGACTAACTTTCGAAGACCATGTGAGCAAATTGCTCGAAGAGGGGAGGGTCAAGAGTACTCGGATACCTAGACGTGCATGTATGAAGAAGTTAATGAACCTGAAAGAAGCGAAAGAGGTATGTAAGGATCGTGACACTTGGCGATCTGTTCTCTCTGGCTACCCCGTTAGGGATTGTGCGTGACGATAAGTAAGTAAGTAAGTAAGTAAGTAATTAACTTTACACTAATTAAAGTTAAAAAAAAAACTAATAATTAATCACACTGATTCACTTTATTTCGCTCTGAAGCTTCGCTTGTCTCGCCAACTTCAATACTTCCCCGATCGCATCATGCAGCGCCTATAAATATAAATTAGCCCCGAAATATCCAGAATATTCAAGTAAACACGCGCAAGGTACCGAGAGTTCGAGTTTCAACTTCAAGAAGTTTAGTTCTTCGGTTCGAGACTAGATGGCGCTAGTGCCGTCGACTTAGGCGCGTAACAATACTATAATACACAGTAGAATGGCTGTCAATCTTATTTGGTACTGAGGTTCGGCGTTGCCGGGAGCACACGTTCAAGCAATTACGTCGTATTATCAGTTAATCACTACTACAAATTCGCTCTGTTGGCAGACGGATTCTAATACATATTTATTTGTAAATAGCGTGCAATTTGGCATTTTCTAAATAATTTGCATGCGAAATTTGAAAACGATTGTAACGTCAAAACATATCTCGAGTTGACATATATACGCACTAACTTAGAAGTATAAGGACTGGGCATAGCTACAAAATTAGCGTGGCTACCTACAAAAATCTTGCGCATAAAATGGCCGCCTTTTATAGGGTTGTAACTCTGCAATATGCGAAGCTGATATCGATATTTTAACTAATATGAATTTTTTCTCCTTTTATATAATTGGATTTGTTGCAAAAATATTATCAAATATCGAAAAATTCGAAAATCTGGCAAGATCACGAAATATGATATGCAGGATAACATCCTGGATATCATATTTCGTCCACCGTTTCATGATTATGATGATTTTTAAACAAACTATTATTATTATTATTTGTTCATATCTGAACAAAATTATTTTTTAATATAAGACAGTTTGTCACTGCTTCTTCTTATCTGAACCTGACAAGTTTGTATCTGAACCTTTTTCCGCCACAAATCCCGCAATATAATCTAAATACAGCAATTGATAAGGTTTTTTCATAATTTTAATAACGACTCTAATAGAGGCATACTGAAGACCACTCCTGAAAGTTTTTGTTTTTTCTCCCCAACAAGTAGCGATAAACATACATATAATGTGATTTTTAATAATTACAAAACTTCTTTGCAGTCTTTTTATTGGATTACAAAATTATGCATCTTACATAAAGTAATAATTAAAAAATACATCCCTACCGTAACACTTTAAATAAGCTGTAAGACACTTATTTGCTTAGAATTGAAATTCATTGAATTACCGTCAAAATATAGAAGTATTTATAACACGTGACGTGATGTAATTATGCTTCAAAAATTATTTTAATTTAAAAATCAATTGCGTCGTTAGTTTTGCGAAAGTCAGAAATGCCTCTCAATTAAGAGTTACAATCAAATTAATTTGAGGTGGTTAGGGTAATCTAGTAAAATAATAAAATATAAATGGAAGAAAAACACCTACTACAAGATAAGATGAAGGCACTGCCCTACACAACAAAAAAAACTTTTCGATCTACCACAAAACTCGGCGCACATGGCAACGCAGTCACGCATGGATAAGCTAATGACGTTACACGAAAGTGTTGTCAAAATAAGCAATTGACAAACTGTTGTTGTCTCCCTTTTCTAATGAAGCTGCTGCTTTGTTAAAAAGAAACAAAAGTATTTTTGACAAGTGTGTGTCGATATTATAGATATTTGTATAACTATTATTTCTATAGTAGAATACGGCGCCTCCATAGGTATCATATCTCTATGTTTATATGTATGAATTGATGTCTTGTGGCATTTTAGTAGCTACACGGGCTCCGTCCACACCCCCGTTCTATTATGGATGTATTATAGTATTCCATGGCTGTGTCCCTATTTTCGAAGCACATACATTACTAAGGATTCCGTGCCTGTATATTCTAGATATAGCGTTATTTGTCAAAATTAATCATCATTTATTTCCTACCTTAAACGAAATTCGAGTACGAACTGTATCTACGATAACGCAATATAAAGACTTATTGTACACAGGAAGATTTCAAACCGCTTTATCAAAAAAGGATTATGGGCATGGCACCTGTTATTTATTACAAAATTCCAAATTATGTAAGAAAATTAACCCATAAGGATATTTAAAAATAGTCTTCCATATTTACTATTGGAGAGTGCTATTACTCAATATCGGAATTTTTAAACGATACCTATACTTAAATAAAGTTAAATTAATTTATTGTTTGTATTATGCTCTTTGTTTATTAATACAATACTTTTAATTATGATAATGTAATAACTATTCATACTCATAATTATCATATTAATTATGAGTATGAATAGTTATTACATTATCATATAGAAATTTATAAAAATGATAATAATTATGTCTTCCAAACCAAATTTCAGTAAAGGCGGCCAGCCTCAACGGAGACAACCATTTGCACATGGCAGATTTGTAGTGTCCGAGTATAGAGTGTGTGCAAACACTAAGGAAATTTCTATTTCTTAACTCTCATAGTTTGATGGGTCGCGAATCCAACACGACTGGAGAGGGATCAGGTGCAGGACCAATGGCTTTACGTCCTTTCCAAGGTACGGGGGCTTAACACCGCCAATTTCCTCATTCCGAGCTACTACTAGCAATTTGCTACTACTAATTTGTTGCCTACGGACTAACCCGTGACATTTTTCAGTAAATTTCTGTATATTTTAGAGGTGTCACTCAAATAGATATAGAAATTTACAGAATAAATGGCTTCCTCGCTGATCTAGTGATAGTTAGCGCGACTGCTGTTCATGAGATCCTAGGTTTGAATCCCTTGTGTGTTATTTGGTTTTTTTGTCAAGAAATTTATCGTTGCACACAAAGCCAGGGAGTGTACAGCGTTTCACTTCGTTACTCGGAAAGGTCATGCTTGGTAAAGTCTATGATTCTGCGCCTGATCTTTCTTCGGTTATGCCATCTGACTATGAGAGTGAAGCAATAAAAAGTGTGCATGTGTTTGCACATACACATGTGCACTATAAAAATTGAGTTAGTTTTAAGAAACCTTTACTTGAATGACGCAAGTTTTACGCTAGCTACATAGTAAAGGCACTATCTAAATAGTACATTATAAATTTAAAAGGAAATAAAAAGTTGAGAACAAAATATGAAAATCATCCCATCGTAATTTTAGAGCTGCGCTGAAGTGATTGCGTCAATTTTCTTTTCTGCTAAACTTTTTAATTCAACACATACAACTCCACGTTTCTCCATGTAGGTATTTTTTTATTTTATGTTACTAGGCTGACAAACGAGCACACAGTTCGCCTGATGGTATTACGAATCAATTGCAGATGCCTTGCCACGCATGAAGACTAAGTTGGAATGCCTTGTCTCCAATAAAAAGGATTATCTACACTCATCATACGAAACAACGCAGCGTTAAGATGCTATTTTATCCTTTTATTCAAAGTCCTCTCCTTCTAGTTTCCCCTATCTTTCTTTCGTTTCTGTTTCTTATAAAATTGTCGAATCACACCTAGTGGTTAGTTTACCACGTTCCGTGTTAGGGATAAATAAATATCTTTTCAAACAGGGCTGATTTTCATTCGCAATACAATTCAATAATTCGTTAAGAAATCGCTGTCGGTTTAAAAACGTACGCTAAAACCGATCCCATAAATTTGCATGAAAATCGCGGGCGGCACCAAGGGACATTACTTTTCATAAAAATATGCCAACCTTACCCTGATGGAGTTTTCAGGTTCATTTCCATAAATCATAAGTAACGATCGTGAACGTAGTAAGTTATCCGATTGGATATCGAATGTTATTGGACTGAAAATATTTCATCATTAATATTCATCGCTTTCGTGGCGAGTTATAATGTTTGTGGGGGTTTTTAATGTATTTAAAAGGTTTTATAGTAACAAAATTATCACAAAAAAGTAATTTAAAATGTTGAAATTAACCAGCTACGTGGTAAAGCACGGTAAAGCTATATTGTATTTGTAACGCGAATGGGACGGCTCGACCAAAAAAGGACCACGCTCCCTCAGAATACTGACATTATATGTCAACTAAGTGCTGCTGTGTTTCGTATCCCGACTATAGAGAAAAATAAAAATTATGTATATCTAGTTTGAAAAATATACCTTTAATACCGTTGATCACGATATTCTCAGCACCATCTTGTCTCACATAGGTTTTTCCTTATCAGCACGGAATTGGGTCTCCTCCTATCTTCGTGGTCGCCAGCAGGCGATTCGAGTCGATGGTATGGTGTCTGATTGGGGTGAATTAAACACCGGTGTTCTGCAAGGTGGAATTCTCTGTCCTTTACTTTTATCTATATTTATTAACATAATTACTTGTAATTTTCGTGTTTCTTACCACATGTATGCCAACGACTTGCAACTCTATGCCTCATGCCGATGCTACTACCATGAATAATGCTGTAACCGTTATTAACTCAGATCTTTACTGGATTCTTAGTAGGTCGAGAAGGTACGAGGTCGCTGTTAATCCAAGCAAATGCCAAGCTATAGTCTTAGGCAGCGCACGTCAATTGGGTAAACTTAATCATACATCGTTCGGTCCTCTGATTTATAATGGCGAGGTAATTCCTTACAGCTCTCATGTTAGGTACTTGGGATTAACCCTGGATTGTTCACTTACTTGGCGCAATCATGTTGAGGAAGTTAGCCGTAAAGTTTGTACTAAGTTGAGACAATTGCACAGATATAAAATTATCTTATCGCCTTGTACGAAGAAACTTCTAATTCAATCACTTATTCTTCCTATGTTTGATTATGCCGATGTGTGTTACTTAGATGCAGACAAATACTTGGTCAATAAATTGGATCGGCTTCTCAACAACTGTATCCGTTTCATTTACGGTCTTCGAAAGTACGACCACGTCTCTTTCTATCACTCTCAAATTAAATGGTTAAATATCCCACAACGCAGGAGCCTTAGAATTCTTAGCACTCCCTTCTTTATTCTTAACGATCCATTGGCCCCAGAGTATTTGAAATGCAAGTTTCAATACCTGGGTTCTTCCCATGATTGCTATCTTCGCTCTCGTAAAAATGTCATGCTCCAAACTCCCTCTCACCGTACTGGTTTCCTCTCAAACTCTTTCGCTATTACAGCTGTAAGACTCTGGAATGCGCTTCCCCTACTTATAAGAAAATCCCCTAACAAGTGGATTTTTAAAACAAAAGAAAGGTACATTATTTGGGTTCGACTGACACATAAATATAAAGGGTTTTTCAACAAGAACTTTGTTTTCTGAAACAAAATAAAACAAAGAGTTTAGATGAAGATGATTCAAATTTTTATTGTATTACGAAGAGAAAAGTTTGGCAATTATGAATGAAAAATGATATCTGGCCAATGTCCACCACGACCACGCTGACAGATGTTGATACTTTCATCAAAGTTTTTAATCACTTTTAGGCAAAATGGCGGGTCTATTTCGTTAATCACATCACGGATTTTGAGTTTTAAGGCCGCGATCTATTCGATTGGCTCCGTATAGACTCCGTCCTTAACATAGCCCTACAAAAATTAATCCAGTGGTGTTAAATCACACCATCTAGCTGGCCATTTAACAGCTGAATTTCGTGAAATTATGCCACCGGGAAATTTGGTTTGCAATAAATTGATCGTTTTGTTGGCTGTGTGACATGTGGCACCGTCCTGTTGAAAAGACATGTTTGTGATATAGATGTCATCAATAATAGGCCAACATTGAGATGTTAACATCTCGTGATAGCGTGATCCATTGACCGTTACCGCATTTCCAGACTCATCTTCGAAAAAACGGCCCAATCCCGCCTCCAGACCACATAGCGCACCATACAGTGAAACGTTGAGCATGCAAAGGCTTCTCAATAATCGCTTTAGGATTTTCAGAAGGCCACATGCGGCAATTTTGCTTGTTGACGTACCCTGACAAGTGAAAATGGGCTTCGTCTGAAAAAATGATTTTTTCAGAAAAACCAGCGGGCTGTTCCTGAATGAATTGAGCGAATCTACGGCGATGTGAATAGTCAGTCAGCTTCAATTCCTGCACCAGTTGAACCTTGTAAGGCTTCAAAGCCAAATCCTTACACAAAATTCGCCATGTGGTGGTTTTGGATAACCCCAATTGTTGAGAACGTCGTGGAATTGACAAATTTGGATCTTCTTAAACACTGTGGCTCACGTCTGCAATGTTTTTGGTTGAACGACCCGGTCAGTTACTCGTTAGTGTTGGAAAATTTTGTACCGAGCCTGTCGATTCAAATTTAGCGACCAAATTCTTAATAGCGGTGTCAGAAGGACGATTATTTTGTCCGAAAATATCACGAATTTTACGAAACGTAACTTTTACAGAAGCACCACTTTCATAGTGGATTTTAATTATTTTAATGCGATTTTCGAGCGAAATTGAATTTATTGTAGCAAATGCCAAAGCATCTACTACGAATAGGTCAAAAAACTAAATGTAAAAACTGTCATGTTGTTGGTGTTGCCCCAAGTGAAAAACAAAGTTCTTGTTGAAAAACCCATTACAAACAATCTACAACATTTAATCTATTAGATCCTTATATGTAATTAATTAAGTTTTAGATACGAGTATGTATGTGTGTTGTATTTGTCTGTGGGTGTATGTGTATGTGAAATTTATCTATTCAAGGTTTCATCCTTGCCCACTGCAGAACACATATCTCCCACTAACTTTCTGGTTGGCTGGTAGAAAATGCCATATGGCATTAAGTCCGCCGTTTGTACCTTTGGTATAATAAAGTGTAAATAAATAAATAAATAATAATATATGGTATGGTAGAACTAATCGTAAGCTTTATTATAGTTGTAGCGTAAATGGGTCAGCTCAATCAGAGAAGAACCATGAACTCACCGAATATCAGCAAAAAGTTAATGGAATACCAGCTGAGCGCTGTTGTCGTGTGCGGCTTTCGTTTGGTGAGCATTGTAATCCGGAGAAATTTTTCACTGGAAACTATACCAACTATGTACTTAACAACGCATTGCCGTTTTAATTCCTATTCGAGTATAGATGTGGAGGATTAATGGCCACAGCAACCAGTTTCTATCATGTAGACTACTTTTTTCTTCCTTTTTAAATAAAGAAAAAGACTTCCTCTCGGTCGTTATTCATTACTATTTCTTTATCATTGATTACCTTTATAACGAGTTGAATTATTTATCTACGTTGTTTAACATTCATATATTGCAATACGTTGCAACGAATACAAAAATAATAAAAAATCATTATTGGTTTATTAAGAAGGCGCTACTTACTTAGTTTATTAAATAAAATAGTTCTTACAGAATAATAAAATTTATTAAAAAGTTTATGTTAGCATAATCATCATTTAACGATCTAGTAGACTGTATACTGTATACTGACAGTTTTAAAAGCACGTTTTCATATTTTCTCTAAAATAAAATTTTTAAAGTTTTTTCACTAGCCTTGGAAAATAGCATATGTTTATCAAATGCCGCTTGGTATTTTTAGCAATTCAGATGTTCAAGAAGAAATTTTATCCAATAATGATATACCTACGTTTCCAATATAGGTAGGTATATGGATAAGAAGTCAGTATGAAAAAATTATTAGTTGAGGTTTCCATGCCTTCTATCCATATTTTTACGTTCAGATGTTCAGGAAAACTGCAAAAATGGTTTATGTAAATAAAAATATATCTTTTCTTATCTAAATGTACCAATAGCAGTAAAATACCGTATTGATAAGCCAACACCACACGAGAGCAAAGGAAGAAAAAGCATGAAAATACATAATTATTATGATATATATATATATATATATATATATATATATATATATATATATATATATATATATATATATATATATATATATATATATATATATCATAATAATTATGTATTATGAACACTCTTAATCTCATGACTGTTAGACGGGAGATGAGGCTGCAATCGTCAACAGATTTGACAGCATACAGGCAACTGAACAGACAGATCTCCAAATGCATGCGGCGAGACCTACGGAAATTTAATACTGCTCGTATTGAGGAAGAACCAGGGCTCCGAAGCCTTTGCCAGAGATCTGTCTGCCAGTAAGAGCCAACTGTCAAAGCTGAAGACTGAGTGTGGCAGCATCGTTTCCGGGACACCTGAGATTCTGAGTGAGATAGAGAGGTTCTATGGGCAGCTGTACACATCATCGTTGAAGCCACACGCAAGTGTGAGTAACGATCCAAGAGCGGGTCTTATCTGACACTATTCCGATGATATCCCGGACGTCAGTCTGAGGGAGATTAGAATGGCTCTTGTAGTTTTATGCTACTTACATACCATTTTACACTATTTTAAATTTATTTTTCCATTCTGTTTTTGATTTTCTGCATTCATCTCAAAACTGGATATTTTGCATCACCTTTATTTTCATAGGAACCTGTAACATTTTTAAACCATAATAACACAATAACAAATCATTTTCACGTCGTATTTTCACGTTATCAGCCGTGCTAGCATGAGCAGGGGATAAAAATTTTATCCACCGATTATATCCACTGACAAGGGATAAAATTGTCTTATCCCTATGTCAAAGCTTTATCCACCCTGCGAGCATGGGCCTATGGTGGATATAATATTGACAGTAGATAAACTTATCCCCGCGCATAGATAATATACCATAGTATAAAGCTATGAACTAGCTATAAACTAGTTTTAAGATTAAGTAGATTTACATTAACTTATATTTTCTTTTACCTTTTGTTTATTATATTGCTAAACTGTTCATAATTTTTGTTAAACAATATGTCATTTATAATATCTGTTATATTTATTTTAAGCGTATTTCTGCCTTGATTTTATTTTTTCTATTATTCTAATTCTTTCCTTATTTTCTTTTGTATAATATTTAAGTTAAATATACATTGCTTGTATCAAATCGCAGGTATTACTTCGCTTGTGATAGCATTTATTTAAAAATATGTGTTTAGAATTAAGCTAATTGTGAAACTGGACGATACAGACCCTTTGGAGGTGGTGTAACCTCTTGAAGAAATTAAAAAAAATATATCCCCGCAATTACTGCCATTATAAGAAAATTATGTATTATGATGTCTACTCTAAGTCACAAAGATTTAATTTTAGTTGAAAATGATGAAGCATGAAGAATAAAAATGTAATGATTTCAAACAAAACAAGGAATAAATAATTTTATAATCATGAGTATAGTATATTTAGCAAGATTTGCTAAAGAATTAACATATTTCTTAATTTAAACCTTTGAATTGTAACTTTACTAAGTTTGATAACTTTATTTTAAAACGTTATAATACTTACCTAAAATATAGTATAGACCGATTCTATTATCATTAAATTTGACTTGACCATGGACTCGCCTTGGGTATTGTTGACACAACGTATGTAATTAAATCATGGCATTGAGCTATTGAGACTTTTTTGGACAAGGTGGTTGTAATAGATGCTTACTTCAATATGCACTGGTAGTCCATCCACAGAGTTAATAGGCTTTAAAGCCTCATAGAGTTCTTTACACAAATACAAAACAATCTTTAAGCATCCGAAACCGGCGTAGAAATTCGTTGTCGGAGAATTCCAATAGATTAAGTATTCTGACCACGTATCGATCGCTGATGTAATTCTCTTTCTTGTTTTCCAATTTCTGACACCAAAATGTAGTTGCAATAGGCTCGAAACATCTTTTTTGTATTAAAATGGTTTGAAGATAAACTTAAACCCACGTCCGCGAAAGAGGATAAAATTGTCCCTTTCAAATGTCAAAAAGGGATAATTTTTTCTCTTTCCCTTGGCCTCATGCTACGGACGGGGAGATATATGTTCACTCGTTATGTCAAACGGGGATATACTATAGAGATAAGATAATTTTATCTCTTGTCAGTGGATATAATCGGGGGATATAATTTTTGTCTCTTGCCCATGCTCGCAGGGTAGATAAAACTAAGCAAGGGATAAAAATTATATCCTCTCTCCGGGGATATATTCTCTCCGGCTCATGCTAGCCCGGCAGCACTTTTTAAATCGATGTCAATGGAGTCTACCTTTTTCGGTCTTTTATTTAGTTCTCCGTAACTCTGAAATTTCGGGCTTCATGCGCGCTGTTGCGTTACCTTTTTTCCTATATCTATAATATCTCATTTTTCACTTAAATCTTGCCGTTTCTCTATTACGAGCCTAAAACCAAAATTTGACATGTTTTGACATCGTTGTTTATCTGGTTGTCATGGCAATTTTTATTTAATTTCGTTACCGGCCTGATGTTTTTACTTCAAAAATACTCTTTTCCTCTTGGCCATTTACAAAAATTTGCTTTTAATTTAAATAATTTCAAATTTAATTTAAATAATTTCTCGTCCTTATCTCAGATCCGTCAAAAAGTATAAAAGCCGAACAATCGGCCAATAAAGGGTCTCACTTCAGCTTACATACGAGAAGCACCTCCTAAAGGCCTTATCCGCACTGCCTCGGGATCTTGCAAGCCTCTGCCTTCTCCTGAAGTCGTCGCCTAGCCACGCCTACGCCTCCACCTACTAGTGCCTGCGCTATCTTCGGCCCCTGTGCGTGCTTGCCTCAAGCGCTGCGTGTGCCTACTCCACACGCTGCGTGTTCCTACTCCGGACACTGCGTGTCTACTCCGGGCGCTGTGTGTGCGTCTACTCCGGGCGTTGTGTGTGCTTACTCCGAGCGCTGTGTGTGCCTACTTTAAGCGCTGCGTGTGCCTGCTCAATACGCTGTGTGTACCTACTCCAGACGCTGCGTGGACCTACTCCAGACGCTGCGTGTCTATTCCAGGCGCTGTGTGTGTCTACTCCGGGCGCTGTGTGTGCCTACTTCAAGCGCTGCGTGTACCTAGATTAGGCGCTGTGCACCTACCATAGGCATAGTCTGTGCATACATTGTTTCAGTACTCATTTATCTTTGTTATTAACTTTTTTTTAAAAAATTGTAATTCACTTTCATCATTACAGCCCATCATCACCTTCATACCTTTTTATAAAAGAAACTGTAAATATCTTTACAAATTTTAAATAAATTATTTCCTTTTTGGTTGTTTCGTTGTTAGGTTAGATTCTTTAGTTTTTAATTATCGCTTTACGACATTTTATAAAAGAAACTGTAAATATCTTTACAAATTTTTAATAAATTATTTTCTTTTTGGTTGTTTCATTATTAGGTTAGGTTCTTTAGTTTTTAATTGTCGCTTCACGATATTTTGGCGCCCGACGTAAAAGTTTTTCTCTCTTAATTTTTCTGTTTTCTCTTTTCTTCACCTTAACTACGCCTTATCCATTTTCTTTTGATTTAATTGCTTTTATTTATTTATTGATAGAACCACCAACGGAATAACATGTTGTTTATTAAAAAAATTAACAATAGGCTTAGGAACTAAGATTTACATGTTTCCATTTAAAGGTAGTTTTAGCATGTTTAAAAAAGACGATAACTGTACGATAACTTAATAATTGTTACAAGTACGAGTAAAATACTAATATAAAACAACAAAAACAATTAGACAATACGAAATATATGAAAAATAAAAATATATAAAAATAACAACATTTATATCGAGTTTATATAAAGATATAGTATAATTTTTACTATGAGTTTTTAAATAGATTGACAATTTTGGCTCTAAAAGATTTTATATTATCGTTAAATAAGTCAATAGTCTTATCTTTAAGGACACATTCGTTATATAATCTGCTCATTCTCGGTATAAGAGAGTGATGACCAAGATTAGTTTTATACAATTTATGTTTGAGTAAGGGAATCGAAAAACGCGGCACACGGCAGGGAACTTTGAACAATATTTGTGATAGTAATTCTGCAGAATCTATAGTCCCATTTGTAAGCTTGTACAAAAAAACTAAATCATGTAGTTTACGTCTGTCCGATAGTGAGTTTAATTTTAGTTTTAGGAGACGAGTGGAATAGGATTCCATATGATTAGTACTAGAACAATATTGAGTAAATCGTCTTTGAATGCTTTCTATACGATCTTTGTGTATTTGATAATTAGGGTTCCATATGATGGTGCCGTACTCTAATTTACTTCTAACTAAGGTAGTGTAAAGAAGTTTTTTTTAAAACATTTTGAATTCCTGTATAGAAACCCGAGCATTTTGCGTGCCGATCTACAAATATTTTCAATGTGAATATTAAATCTTAATTTAGCATCAATTGTAATTCCTAAGTCTCTGATGGATTCAAGCTTCTGAATTGGATTATTGTTCAACGTGTATTGGGTTTCTGATGCAGTATGCTTACGCGTAAAGTTGATATATGAACATTTAGAAGCGTTAAGATCCATGCCGTTTAACTTGCTCCAACGAGCAATCCTATCGACATCTTCTTGTAGAGATTGTGCATCATAATCGTTTAAAATTGCTTTTGCGAGTTTCAGATCGTCCGCAAAGATGAAACATTTTGAATTATGTACACAATTAGTTACATCATTTACGAAAATATTAAATAATAAGGGTCCTAATATGGATCCCTGAGGCACTCCCGAGGTGCACCTATATTTCTGAGAAAAGTAGCTCCTGATCACTACATGTGAAAATCTGTCTTCTAAATATGAAGCGAACCACGAAAGTAATGGCCCTCCGATTCCGAAAGATGATAGTTTCGCTATTAACAACTGGTGATTCACCCTGTCGAAGGCTTTGGAGAAATCGGTGTAGATAGCATCTACTTGAAAACGTGAGTCAACGTAGGGTGTTATATAATTCAAAACACATGAAAGGTTTGTGACAGTAGATCGAGAAGTCATAAATCCGTGTTGGGTGTCTGAGATAGCGTGGCGGACATGGCGTGTCAATATAGGTGATATTAAGGACTCGAAGATCTTAGAGACAACTGATAATATTGATATGGGTCTATAGTTGGCAGTATTATCTCTATTCCCTTTTTTGTACACAGGCACTATTCTTGCAAGTTTCCACATATCTGGGAAGACCCCGGTACTGAGGGATGTATTAAAGATAATACAGATAGGCAAAGACAACGCTTTAGCACACTTCTTAATAAACGACGGAGGAAGATCGTCGGGTCCAGCACCTTTCTTTGCGTCAAGTCTTTTTATTTTTTTTATTACTTCCTTAACATTGATGTTTATTAAGCAGATATTGTTTACGGTAACTGTTTGTAGGGGAATGTTTCTACAGGGTAGGTCTCTCCTCTCGTATACGGAAGCAAAGGATTCTGCAAAGAGATTGCACACTCCTGGGCCGTCTGTAGCAACTTTATTGTTAAGTACCATTCTGGCTGGGTACGTGTTTGATGGTTTTTTTACGTTTTTTAAGTGAGTCCAAAAATATTTAGGATTTTTTTGTAGGCTACTTTCAACGCATTCAATATAATTATTATAACTTGCTTTAATTAATTTATTACAGCTAAACCTTAGTGATTTAAATTTGAGTATGTCTAGAGGGTTATTGTAAATTCTACTTTTTACTCGATATTTATTTTTAATTTTTAACATATAAATTAATTTATTATTATACCATACAGGAAACTTTGTACTTTTAGGCTTAGTCTTTGGCACGTGTTTTTCAATTATTGATTTTAATTTGTGATAAAATTCATCTTCTACGCTCTGACAGCGCGCGACATGTTACACTCCCGTTCACTCGGGACCTTTTTGGCGGGAAAATTTCTAGGTTAGGAAATTTTTTGCAATATTGCAAATTTTGCTATAATTTCACTTTGAGACAATATTTATGGATAAAACTTACAGGAAGTCTTGTTGAATGTATAAACTATCGAATAAAATTATTTTTGGTTGCTAGAAATTGTAATAAAGTATATAAATTACACTGTATAGCATAATAGTAGTATAAACTTCAATTTTAGTGACAAAATTACTACTAATTTGAATTCTACACCTTTGTTTTTGGAGAAATTTATATGAAATTGTTTGGAAATATGTATATTTTATGTTTTATGTGTTTCCATTCGTTACTCATACCAAAATATTAAAAAATAAAAAAATTAAAAAAAAAAAATAAAATAATATTTTATCTGTGACATATCGAACAATATTTCTAAAATATGTTCGTGTGAATTTGAAATAAATACAACGTCATGTTATTTCAAAATATGTAGGAAAACTATTTTTACTTACATTTTACACTAAAAATAAATGAGAATTTGAAAAATAACACATTTATAACCCGCCCGCCAAAACAGGCCTTTCGGAATTTGAAGTACTTTTGGCAATTTACTTTTCACTTTTTATACCACAAATTATATATCTACGTGTTGACTATATTACAAGAAATGTAAAAAGTATAATACTTTCGTTTTTAGTCCAGACACAAATATAAAATTCTATAAAAAAGACAGAGCAACTTCATCAAAGTGACACGTGGAACGCCGGAAGTTCAGAGTGATTTCTTTTTTTTTTTTTTCTAAGAAACATTGCCAGGTTATGGTTTAAAATAAAAGAGCATATCTTTGTCTTTGATACTAATATCTATTGCATAGTGTTTTTGGTTTTGTTTAAAACGAAAAAATAGTTTTTTCATAGGTAGACATGTTTACATAATTCTGATCTAATTCGATCACTACTTGGCGGGCGTAAGGTTGGTATTGCGCGATCGAAAGTGAGCATGGCTTGGCGTCAGGCAGGCATTGAGTTAACTGAATCGCAGTTTTGTAATAGTTCCGACCAATTTGTACCATCTAATTCATTTATTAATGGCCTCATAATCTGCTCTAAAGAAGTTGTACCTTTCATTAAGCTGTGCATTGATCGTATTAATCTTCAAGAAATCAAGCTTTATGTTAAGTGACGGATGATGATTATCAATTATGCTGATTGAATTGAAGTTTTGACTAACTGTCACATGAGTATGATTTGAAAGAACCAAATCAAGTAACCTACCATTAGCGTTAAATATTGAATTGTATTATTTTAAATTGTGTTCCTCGATAAAATCAACAAAACTAGACGCTAAGTTAGAACTACTAACGGGGTGTAGACAATTTGATTCCGGTACTTTCGACCATGCAATACTACTAATATTAAAATCCCCCGTTAGCATGACGTATTCATTTGTATTAATAGCTTTGGACGCATTTTTTAAGAATTCGCTTAGCACATTGCTATTCATCGGAGGTAGCAAGTATACCACGCAGATTGCAACATGACTTGGTTTACCATCAATAATTGCATCAACCGTAATCCACAAATCTTCGCAGTTACTCTCCCACTGCAGGCAACGGCTTGATTTTAAGGTATTTTTAACGGCTATCATTACACCCCCCCCCCCCATTTTTGATTCTTTTTGAGTCTAATTGCTCCTTGTCTCTCCTATATTCCGTATAGCGATCATCAATAAACTCACTATCGAACACACCGTCATTAAGCCAAGTTTCTGTAAAAATTAAGATGTCGAAATCATTACATAGTATGTTAAGCTTTACATCATGCGTCTTACTACGAATCCCCCTTACATTTTGGCAATATATATTTAATGTATAGTATTTAAACAGAATTTCGATAAGAGACTAACAGATAAGTACTTTACTATTGTAAATCTTCGAGCTGCTCAATGTTACGCACGACAATATGCTCGGAATTATCGGTTTTTCTTAAAAAGACACGACCATTTTTAATCCATACAAATTTGTATTTTAATTTCTTTGCTGTCGCTCTGGCAAGGGCGTGGATTTTCTTCAGCTCCGGGGTCAAATGTTCGACTACAAATATAGGTTTTTTTTTCGCCACCTATCCCGATGTGGAGTTTTTCATTGGTGTTTCTTTTATTGAAATTTATTACTTCGGCCAAGAATGTATCACGAACCCGTAGACAAGCAAACTTCACAATAATAGACCGTGGTCGTGCACTTTCTGGATTAATCTTGGCGATTCTTGTACATTTATGGATATCAGCGTCGGATATTTTAGTGCCAGTAATCTTCCCTATTTGTGTAATAATATTAGGTATATTTTCGGCCCTATGTTCCGGAACACATTGTATCTCTAGGTTGCTCATTCTTGAATGCTGCTCCATTATGCTTAAGCGACTATTGAGGTTTTTTACTGTTGATTTAAGACAATCATTTTCTTCTTTTAGTTGTTTTACATCTTTAAATTTTACTTGCATATCCTTTTTTAAATCCTCGTATTGGCTAGTAACGAAAAGAACTGATTCCTTTAGATCAGTGATTTCCACGGTTAGTTCCTTTATTTTATTTTCTATAATTTTGCTGATATTGCTTTCAATTTTGTTTATAAATGCACTCATCTCATCATGAATTATGTGCTTTATACTCTCAAGAGTGAGAGATTCCTGACTTTGAGTTAAGTGCGTAGGTTGTGTGCGTCTTAATGTGATGTTACTGCTCGTGTCTCGAGGTGAGATTCCAGAGCTGCGAACAGGCGTGTCAGAATTATCACATTTTGGTTGCTTTGCTCGGCAAGTCGGGCAAACCCAATTGTTTTTAAAATCAGCAGAAAGTTCTTTATTTTTTTTGCTGCTGGTGTTTATACAATCGTAATGGTATTTAAGACTGCAAGTAATACATTTAAGCTGCTCTTGCGTGATAAGTTCTTCAGAGCACGCGCCACATTTTTTGTTTCTCAAGGTTTTTGTACTCATATTTGCGGAACAGGTGTGGTGAAGTTAGCAAAAAGTTAATACGGTGACTTGCTATAGCTTATTTGACAGGCGCTTACATGCAATTGAGTGTGGTGTGACGTAGATGCGGAGCGATCGCGGGTTGCCCTAGGTCAGGGAGTTATTGATTTAACGATGTTTTGTAAATACAAAATGCAATTACTCACGGACCCCTGCACCGATTTCGACGATCCAAACACTAATCACTTCTTTATAATGAGGACTATATTATGTACCAAGATTGT
Organism: Parnassius smintheus behrii; assembly: GCA_036936625.1. Lineage (NCBI taxonomy): Eukaryota > Metazoa > Arthropoda > Insecta > Lepidoptera > Papilionidae > Parnassius > Parnassius smintheus. The sequence continues at coordinate 2,361,362 of JAUPFT010000005.1, read as the reverse complement.
CAAATTTCGTAAAGTTTAAACTATACATTTAGATTAAAATGTCACGGATCAGTTGATAGACACTGTTATCGTACAACGCGCGGGTAGAGATAATGCTTTCTCTTTATTTACTCATCCTTATCATATCTTCCAAATTCTAAAACAAAACTTCATCTGGTTTTTCAACTTATTTGGATTATATTTAGACCTACATATAACACTTCACTTACATTCATCACTTTAATATTTTTATTCTAGATAACTTAAAGAGGTACAATTTTTAATTTTTATTTCTTAAACTTAACTTTGCACTTAATTATAACAATGAAAAGGGTTATTAAGTACGAATTTCTTAACAAGGCCGAACTCGAATACGAAGTGAAGATTAGATGTGAGGAACCAGCTAATACTGTTTTGCATGACACTACATTTGTATATATGTTTGTATATTTGTATATATGTTTTTATATTTGTATATATGTTTGTATATATGTATAATCATTACCTGCTTAATTTCTTTATCTTTATCTTCACTCAGGAGCGGATGACAACTCCTTAAATAAGCCTGAATGTCCTTTCAAAATGTTTTTTTTTCCACGCAGGAGCGGATGACAACTCCTTAAATAAGCCTGAATGTCCTTGTCTTTTCTTGTCTTGTCTGAATGTCCTTTCGAAAACACACTTTTAGAGTGGTAGTCATTGAATGTGAACTCCATCCTTACTTGAATGCAGATGATGAATGTAAGAGATAGTATATCTGATTTTGCCTGGTGATGCCTGTTTCTGCAAAGCTGTGTTTTATGGTTTATTTTAGAATGTACATGTCAAAATGTTTGCTAAGTCAAAAATTTTCCAGGGTCGGGGGGAAAATGTAGTGTTATGCTACTTACATACCATTTTACACTACTTTAGATTTATTTTTCCATTCTGTTTTTGATTTTCTGCATTCATCTCAAAACTGGATATTTTGCATCACCTTTATTTCCATAAGAAACTGTAACATTTTTAAACCATAAAAACACAATTACAAATCATTTTCACGTCGTATTTTCACGTTATCAGCATTTTTAAATCGATGTCAATGGAGTCTACCTTTTTCGGTCTTTTATTTAGTTCTCCGTAACTCTGCAATTTCGGGCTTCATGCGCGCTGTTGCGCTACCTTTTTTCCTATATCAATAATATCTCATTTTTCACTTAAATCTTGCCGTTTCTCTATTACGAGCCTAAAACCAAAATTTGACATGTTTTGACATCGTTGTTTATCCGGTTGTCATGGCAATTTTTATTCAAATATCGTTACCGGCCTGATGTTTTTACTTCAAAAATACTCTTTTCTTCTTGGCCATTTACAAAAATTTGCTTTTAATTTAAATAATTTCAAATTTAATTTAAATCAATATTATAGTTGTGGAATATTATTAAATAATTTCTCGTTCTTATCCCAGACCCGTCAAAAAGTATAAAAGCCGAACAATCGGCCAATAAAGGGTCTCACTTCAGCTTTCATACGAAAAGCACCTCCTAATGGCCTTATCCGCACTGCCTCAGGATCTTGCAAGCCTCTGCCATCTCCTGAAGTCGTCGCCTAACCACGCCTACGCCTCCACCTACTAGTGCCCGCGCTATCTTCGGCCGCTATGCGTGCTTGCCTCAAGCGCTGCGTGTGCCTACTCCAGACGCTGCGTGTTCCTACTCCAGACGCTGCGTGTCTACTCCGGGCGCTGTGTGTGTCTACTCCGGGCGCTGTGTGTGCCTACTTCAAGCGCTGCGTGTACCTAGATTAGGCGCTGTGCACCTACCATAGGCATAGCCTGTGCATACATTGTTTCAGTACTCATTTATCATTGTTATTAACTTTTTTTAAAAAACATTTTAATTCACTATCATCATTACAGCCCATCATCACCTTCATACCTTTTTTATAAAAGAAACTGTAAATATCTTTACAAATTTTAAATAAATTATTTCCTTTTTGGTTGTTTCGTTGTTAGGTTAGGTTCTTTAGTTTTTAATTGTCGCTTTACGACATTTTATAAAAGAAACTGTAAATATCTTTACATATTTTAAATAAATTATTTTCTTTTTGGTTGTTTCGTTGTTAGGTTAGGTTCTTTTGTTTTTAATTGTCGCTTCACGACACTCTCCAGCACCTTAAAACGGCAAGTCCCCGGGCGAGGATGGAATTACAGCGGAGCTTCTGAAAGCGGGTAGAAAACTGGTACTTGAAGTCCTTCAGAGGCTCTTTAATTCCGTCCTCCATGGTGGCACTACTCCGGAGGCGTGGAGGTGGATCAACATTCCGAATCATAAATAGCATATATAGAACGTCTTCGAACTATCACACGGAGTGTGAGCCGCTCCCCAGGCAGAACACCTTGCCCGGCAGGAGATGTCCTTCGAACTCACACGGAGTGTGAGCCGCTCCCTGGGCAGAACACCTTGCCCGGCGGGAGATCTCCCCTTTTCCTTCCACGACCACATATCCCAACGGATTAGTAAGCTGAAGTGGCAATGGTCCGGCTATATAGCACGAAGAACCGACAACCGTTGGGGAAAAAAGGTTCTCGAGTGGCAGCCTCGTACCGGTAGACGAAGTGTAGGGCGACCCCCCACTAGATGGAGTGACGACCTAGTAAGACATGCAGAAGTCGATGGATGCAGGTGGCTCAGGACCGTGCTTCTTGGCATACCTTGGGGGAGGCCTATTTTCAGCAGTGGACTTGTAAAGGGCTGTAATGATGATGATGACGATGATATTATGGTGAGAGAATATAAGATATCGAAGATTTCAAGGAGGATTTTAAAGCTTGCAATTGCTTTGAGTTCCAATGTTTTCACGAGGAGCTGATGAGGTGAATATAGTAAGGGGTGAAATGAGGAATAAGGAAAGTTTTCAGACTGCAAATAAGGAAAATTCTATTTAACCGTAGTCTGAAACTTTGCTAGAGGTAACGACTTACTCCACATGTATTTGCTAAAACATACGTCACAATTAGGTTGTATGTGACAAGATCGTTCCTTGTTTCTATATAAACTTAAAAATTTTAATTAAAAGTAAGAAGCAACTTCAATGAACATAAAGAATAAAATAATTTTTGATATTTCAATATAGGTTCTCAATTCAGAACTTCTTCGATATATTAAGTAAAATTTTTGAACCCTTTTGATTCAACCAAGTAATGTCAACAATTCAACTTTACAACTAGACTGTCGCCTAGTTAGTTTTTAAACTGAAGTGACAAACGATCTGACAGCCCAATTGATTGTAAGTTACTATAGCAATGCACCCTTCATTATTACAGCCCTTTACAAGTACACTACTCAACATAGGCCTCTATAAAGAAATGTCACAAAGCTTGATACTAGAGCCAGCTGCATAAATCGAAATCCCGCATTTGTTACAAGGTCGTCTCTTCATCTAGTGGATGACCGCTTAACTTTATGCTTACCAGTATGAAATTGAGATGTAACAATCTCTATATTAAAAATAATCATTAAAATCTGTTTATATTTGGCGTAGATATCGCATTCTTCTTTTCTGGAAGCGAACAAATTATTAAAAGACTATTTTTTTATTTCTCTTCTTGAAATCACAATAACTTTTCTTTAATAAAATATCAATGTAACCCCATTTAACATGTAACAAAACAGCATACAATAAATAATAAATAGGAAAAAAATTAAATACAAAAGGGGATTTTATTTCACAAGGAACCGCAAAATATCGTGATGTCTTGCAGTAATTGTAGTTTTACTCGAAGCAATTAAACGAAGCCTCTTTTTCTACTTACAAACTTGATTTACTCGTAAATTCTAGCATAGATATATAATTGTGTAGTGTGATTTGCAACGATATAATATAGACATTTATAATAATAATAGTAATTATAAACAAAACAGTTAAGTTAACCTTGAAAAATTGGGCTTAGCAAGATCTGTGCTCGACAAAATCCAAGAGGCTGTAATCTTGGGGACAACTGCCATTGTGAGGAGATATTTAACTTTGTAACATTTTCTTGACATCTTGCTATTAATGCCGATCTAAGGATATCATCCCATAAAGAGGAGTTACCGATAAAAGTGAAACAATAATAATAATTTAATCGACATTGGTGGTCCCTACTCAACAACATTCAACAACACCACAAGAAAAAAATTAAAGGTGCGAACCACTTGCTGAAGAGGTAAAGCCGATGTAGTGGCAGAATGAGGTAATTATAATTCCGCTTATCCTCTTAACTACAGGTATTATTGCAAAACAGCTGAGTAGCAACCTTGAAAAATTGGGCTTAGCAAGATCTGTGCTCAACGAAATTCAAAAGGCAAAGGTAATCTTGAGGACAACTGCCATTGTGAGGAGACATTTAACCATGTTACCATATAATTTCCTTAAAATCTTGCCATTAAGGCTGATTTATAAATATCACCCTATAAAGAGGAGTTACCGATAAAAATAAAAATAATAATAATAATTTCCTCTCGATCAAATTTTAATCACAACGGCCAGCCTCAACGAAGACAAAAATCTGCGCATGGCAGGTTTATAGTGTCCGAGTATGTGTGTGAACACTGGGGAACTTTCTATTCCTTTACTCTCATAGTCTGATGGGACGCTCATACCGATCATCCGACAGGACTGGAGAGGTATCAACTCAATTAAAGAAACACCGGTTTTATGCATTATCTCAGATATCATACGTCCACTATACAGATTTGATAAAAAGTGTTTAGTGGAACTACCTTCCAGAGAAAACTGGATGAATGGGCAGGTTGTCTGTTAGTTCAGTAGCCTCATATGAGATATCGATGGGTTAAAAATGGGCCTCGTCGTAGGCTTTGAAATTTATGGGGAACGCCCCAAATTCAAACTTCTTATGAATTTGGGTAGATTCACCTCTATCTTCCAGACAGAAAGTTTCGCCATACTTCAGTGTGTGAAAATTAATCTGCAAAAACACATTAACCATATAATTTATATAAACTCTGATAATCAAGCAGCACTGCCAGCGTTGAGGTCAAACTTATTAAACTTGAAGATAGTTGGAGACTGCGTGAACCGTTTGAATGCCCTGGAATGTAACAATAGGGTCCTCTTAAGATGGATCCCAGATAACGAGGGTACACAATTTGGACCTGAGCTATTTTGTGGAATCTGAAGAAGCCTAGCCCGATTGACCCTTGAAACTCTTTATCACAATAAATGACTTAAAATCTGGTCTGCACACTGGGCTTAAAACATTATAAAATCTTAATCCGGGATTTTGATTGTAAATTCGCCTCAGAAGCGCTGGGATTAAGGAAAAGTAAATTGCACGTACTGACAAAAGTCCTAACTGGACAATGTTGTCTTAAAAACACATGTCCATTCTAGGACTAACAAACTAAAAGATGTAGCGGTTCTAGTCCTTAACAGAAGAAACGCCTTTGCATATCCTAACTGATTTCGGATTGAACCCTTAATGCGCAAACGTAACACTTATCGGGGAAACTCTGTTCTCCGCCTAGAAAACGTGAAATTGCTTACGCCTAAGCAACTACTTCTATTCATTGAAGACATGGGGCTTAGCATTGAACCTTAACCATACTTACCATAACCTTACAATACTAAAACTACTATACCTACTTACAATAACCTTAACCATAACCTTAGCAGTGATCACAATAGGTATTATGGGTCTAAGCATAGAGTAATTAGACTTAGAGTGATAATGTCATTCAAAATTCCGTTCAAAGTTGAAGCAAGAACACAATAATGAATGTGTGCACAAGCGGCCTGCAATTACGTTTGCCCGCACGCACACAAGCAAATGAGTAATGTATGCACCTAAATGACGATTTCCCCAAAAAATGGGCAAAGTGTAATAGTACACATAGTCGTAAAATTAGTATTTAAGTTGCGTTTAGAATTATTTATTGATAATTTACAAAGAGAGAAATATTAAATTACTTATATTTGTTAATTAATATTTTATTTAAATTATACATATACGTAATATCTTGTGCTATAATATATATTTACAAATCTATTACGTTATTATATTGTTCTGTTAGAAGTGTTATATTTATATAAGTGTTTGGTATGGTATATTTATTTAATTATAACATACCTTTTTGTATAAAAAATTAAATACTTGTTAACTAATTTTTTAAATATCTTGTGCTAGAATCTTGTGCTGTTATTCTGTTAGAAGTGATATATTTATATAATCAAGTATTATGTATTTATATCAATATATAATATATTTTATTGAATAAGTTTTTTCTATTTTTTCTATTTTTAACATCAGGTGAGCCGCATGCTCGTTTGCCCCCTCTTCTATAAAAAAAATATCGAAATAAGATTCGGAAGAAGAAAAACTTTTCAAATAAAACATGAAATTAAAAATATTTATTAAATGACTATATATACCCAAGTACTTACACAATAAACAAAAACACCGATAATTTTTACTATCGCGGTCACCTCGTTTTTTGGCTCCAGAAAATTGAAAAATTACGGCAGAAAAAAATTTAATATACTGGTTTCAAAGCTTTAAATGTTCATGAAAATGCACTCATTGACGAATAATTTTTGATAACTTTTTTTTTAAATAATCAAATGAAGTTGTTATATTTTTTTCATAATCTACACAAAAAAGAACATTGAAAAAAAAGTATGTTTATAAAATATTTATTGAGTATAAGATTGAGCGATGCGAGCTCGTGATTGGCATTCCGACTCGGAAAGGTAAGGTTAGATGGAGACTTAGAGGAGGGAAGCATCACTCCACTCAACGTAGTGCAGTCGAAGGAAGCTCTTAGTAATTATATTAATTAAATATTTTATTTTTATTTGCCAAATAAAAATACAGCAATAATAGTCCCAAATTGGCAGTATGTAATTACAATAATAAGAAAATATGGGGTAAAATATTTTACTAAGCCTAGCAACGGTTTCGTTATATTGGCGTCTCCCAAATTTACTATTTATTATTTTGTTTTGATGAATGTTTTTTATTAAAATATAAGATGCTAGGTGGTATTGACCCTTGAAATTAGATTTATAAATATTTTTCAGGATTATGTGATGAGTTGTGACACTCTTTAACAGCACAGTATGTCTTTTTTTTTTTCAAAATTGCGCGAACTCTTTACACGACTACGTGGTCTCGAGTACTGACGCGCCGAAAGTCGTACTTAGCCTTAAAAGGCTAACTTGAAACGGCTTCACTTTGCGTGCGCCTGCTGCGGTTCTAAGCCTTATAATTCAATGGGTCTAAGTGATACTGGTCTCTTTCCCTAGACCTGCTATATCTGCTCACACGTAAAAAAACCAAAATCCTTTTTTAGTAAATTTTTGTATATTTTTGACGTGGACGTCAAATAGATATAAAAATTAACTGAATAAATGGCTGCTTCTTTGATCTAGTGATAGTAAGTGCGACTGCTGTTCATGACATCGTGGCTTCGAATTCCTTGGGTCCTAATCCATTTGTTTTTTCTTTCAAGAAAGGCTAGGAAGAGTGCGATATTTCACTCCGTTCCTGAGAAAAATATGGTCAGTAAAACCTATGATTCTGTGCCTGATATCTTTCCAGCTGTTCCATCCCATCGGACTATGATAGTGGAGGAATAGAGAGTGCGCGTATGTTTGCACATACAATTGCGCACCATAAAAAATTAGCAAGTTTTAAGAAACTTTACTTGAATGAAGCGTATATATGTATATATATATATATATATATATATTTAAAAGGAAGTAAAAAGATCAGACCATATTATGAAAATCGTCCCATCATAATTTTAAAACTTGATTGGAGTACTTGCGTCAATTTTTTTCTGCTTAACTCTTTAATTCAACACGTACAACACATACAACTCCAGCTTTCTCAATGTTGGTATTGTTTTATAGAATAAGGGTAACAAACGAGCACATAGTTAACCTGATGGTAAGTGGATCCTGTGCGGTAGTACTTAGTTTGCCACATTTTATATTATAGAGTAATAAATAAGTTTTTAAACACGGTTGATATTCATTTGCACTGCAATTCAATACTTCGACAAGAAATCGCTGTCGGTTTAAAAAAGTACGCTAAAACCGATCCCATAAATTTGCATGAGAAACGCGCGTGGCACCGAGGGACATTACTTTTCATAAAAATATGATGACCTTACCCTGATGGAGTTTCCAGGTTCATTTCCATAAATTATAAACAACGATTGTGAACGTAGTGAGTTATCCGATTGGTTATCGAGTGTTATTTGACTGAAAATATTTCATCATTAACGTTCATCACTTTCGTGAAGAGTTATAATATTTGTGGGGGTTTTTATTGTATTTTAAAGATTTTATATTCATAAAGTTATCTCAAAAAAGTAATTTAAAATGATGAAATTAATCAACTAAGATCTGCGTGAAAAATAAAGGTGTTTGAAAAATGTATACGTGGTAAATGCACGGTATAGCTATATTGTAGTTGTAACGCGAATGGTTCGGCTCGATCAAGGATTCAGGAAGAGCACGCTCTCTCTGAATACTAGCGTAAAACATCAAGTTAATGCTGCTGTGTTTCGAATCATGACTATAGATAGAAATAAAAATTATGTATCTTACCTATTTTGAAGAATATATAGTATGTTAGAGCTAATCGTAAGCTATATATAGCTGGTACGGAATACCAGCATAAAGTAGCAGCTTAGTGCTGTTATCGTAAGCGGCTTTCGTCTGGTGAGTAAAATTATCCGGAGATACTTTTTGCTGGAAACGAGGCATACCATCTAGGTCCTCAGGGGTAAACAATGCCTTTCCATTTTGATTCCTTTCCGTAATCGGGTATAAATGTAGAGGTTTAATACTCGTAACTACAGCATCCACTTACCATCATGTTGACCTGTTTATCACCCTTATTTAATAGAGAAAAAGACCACTCTATCTCCTTTGCGTGCACTATCACCGTTACCACGCTCCAAAAAAATAGTATCACATTTCAACATAAATATAGAAAAGAAATTAAACATCGCCAATAACACGACAAGTCTTTCGCCTTCATTCGATTATCAGCTTCGTCATTCATTCAATTATTCATTCATTACAGCCCTTTAACATTTCACTGCTAAAAATATTTACAGTATCCATCGACTTCCTGCATATCTTACCAGAGTATTCACAGAATATTTATTACATTACAATTGCGACTAACATTTATAGTAAAATCACAAATAAATAACGAATTACAACTTTATAATATATCTAAAATTTTCATATAGAATTCAATTAAATTCACAGTGAATAGAATAAGCAAATACGACCTGTACTACCTCGGGAACTCAGTTAGCAATTAATCTTCCAATGCAATTCAGACTGTCTTTATAGCTATTTAAACTAGTCTTAACACTAGCTTTACTACAGCTACAGGAGTAGTTTAAAATAAAATGATATGGGTATCCACGACTTTTTCTGCCAACAGATTAACTTCATGACCACCGGGTAGTTAATATGTCAGAAAATTTAAAGGTCAATCTTTCTCTCTTTAATATTAGTTATAAATCAATTACATTAGAAATGAATAACTACAAATATTTCGAAAAGTTGAAATGTTAAAAATGTGCAAAAATATAAAGGAGAAAATCACTGAGGCATTGTTCATATAACACTTTTGAAAACGACAAATATAATTATTAAAAACTGTACAAACAAACGCTTAATTTAAATAATGTTTCATAATTAAATATATAATATATATTCAATAAGTGTCATCGATTTATGTAAAATTTACAAGTTTTTGAATATTTAAACCAGTCTACTGTAAGATTGTGTTTATGCACTTTCATTATTATACGTGAGAACCGTCGATATAATATATCCAAAATAGTATTTTCACCACGTAAACAATTTGGGCGGCATTTTACCTTTCATGTGGCCTAGAAAATGCTTTCGCTAACAATGTTTGTAAGATCGAGGAACACCGCGACTAAGAAACTTATTCTTAATATTTCCAATTTCTTTAAGGTATTTTACTTTACTCTACTCGAAAACGTTAAACTAATTTTGAACTGTGGTTCATTACGCTGAGAGCTTTCATGCGGGTCCAGGATACGTGCGACCTACAAACCAGAATGAAAAATGTACCCTTTGCAACGCTTCGCACGTTTCGAGAAATCTATTTTAAACTCTGAAGTGTTGTAAGATTATAAGTTGTTGAATAAAACTACTTAAAGGACTTTATCGCTTTTAATGATTCTAATTTCCGACATTTCGGGTGCTTTACAGCACCAGTAGTTACGGAGAGACTGAAATGTTTGACGTCTCTTTGACATAGTTAGCCCGGATACCTTCAGTTTCGTATTCCTTAAACGTAAAGCATATTCTCCTAGCGCCTAAAAATCAAGTATCTAACGTTTTATCGTATGAAATCAGAACTAAAAATCACATTGAACATAGTGATATAAAAAGCACATTTTCAAGCTGTATGTGTTATCGAAGATACACAAAACATCCTCCACTATGTCTCATCGTGAGCCAGATCGATTCACCGACTTGTATGTTGGCTCAACGCTTGGCAAAAATACTGTCACAGCTGAGAGGACGTACTAGAGTACACACACACACACAGGAGTCATACCATTTTGTTAGTGAGATAAAATAAAAGACAATGATACTATGGTCAGTTCTGATGTTCAGTCACTATTTACATGCCTACCTACTGATGATTGCGTCTCAATCGTAGCCAGGAAGCTAAAAAAAATACACAACATACCTGAATAATATGCAATTGAAACATACATCTACCTCACGTCTGGCTACCTATTGTGGAAGGAGAATTTCTACAAGCAACTAGATGGTGTGGCGATGGGCTCGTCTGTATCTCCCATAGTCGCCAACATATTCATGGAGGACTGTCAGGAGAAAGCCATTCTTACTGTTCCTGTTTATTCAAGATTCTACATGCGGTACATAGACGACATTTTCACAGTTTAACTATCTAACAAAGTAACTGCAATAAACGAAAATAGCTTTAGAACTGGGTAGGTGAGGATACTCACATGCCTGGCGCACTCCTCATGGTTAAGGTGAATTCAAAAACATTACATTATATACATAAATTAAAGAATTCGTCTAACAAGGTTAATACAATGTGGAGAATTATAAATGAACGTACAAATAAAAGAAATACGAGAGATAACTAAAAATTAACAATAAAAAAATTTGGAGCCAAGTAAAGTAGCAAATGAATTTAACACTTACTATGCGTCCATTGGTGAAAGTAGTCCTGCAACAGAAACTGGACGTCCTGTCCTGGGCCCGACAAAAAGTACCTTCTTTCTCAGCGAACATCACGAAAAAATACTTGGTAAGATTTATCCTTATATTAAATGGATATTAGGATAATTCAAATATCTGTGTATTATTAGGATATTAGAATTATACTTATATTTGAATTATTCATGGTCTGAGAGTGAATTAATCAATGTTTTAAATAGAAAGTGCACGACAGGATTTCAAATATAATTAATTTGAGCGCCTAATGGTTGCTCCGATAATGTAGGCGAGTTTATTCAAATAGCTGCCTTTAATTTCATTACTTTGTCTGCCTTTTGAACGTCAATTTTAATCCTCATTAAATTGCATTACATTGGGGTGGTAATAATATTGTTATAAAATCTGATATAAAAAGTATTGCTGTACTTACTTATATTCTTTTACTATGGTAGGCCAATGCTTGTCTACTATCACATCTGATAGTAAGTGGTGACGCAGCCGAAGGTGGTTAAATGGGCTCACTTAACAAAAACCCATTCTATTTGCTTTGAAAACACCTTTGCATTAAACTTATTTGAATAGACACCACCTTTTAATTGGATGGAATGAGAAATGCTAGCAACATATTCTACTCCTTTGCTAAACGCATGATGAACGATGAATCAAACCATTTAGTTTAATTGCATAGTAAGTCAAGAACGAATGAGTGGAGATTGGTCAAAAAGCTGATTGTCTCATGGTGGAAAAGAGAAGGAGAAACTAACCAAAGACAATAATTAAAAAAGCTGAAGGTACTCCGGGTTAACTTTGACATCGGGACGTCAGTCACTTCAGTCCCCCGTGACCATGGGTGCTGGAAAGCACCCGAAACGTCGGGTATTAAAAATAAAATAAATAAAACGCGAAAAAATCCGTAAAAGTAGTTTTAATCAAGGAGAAACTAAATTATGCAATATATTTATAAAATAGCTTGAACGTATACTGACAGTGCTTAACAAATTAATAACCTGTAGTTACTAAATTAATAAAGATATGAAGGGTTTGATATAGTGAGTAACGAGAAATAAAGCCCTTTCGAATGTTGAAGATACAATCATTTTAAGTCCTCAGCAGCGAAAATGCCTCTACAACAAGAGATACTGGTGCGGTAACGATACACGTTGCATGAAAAAGTTTCTAGAATATTTCTGGTGGTATGTGGTGATGAATATATCATCCCGTAAGTAAAAGTCGACAGAAGATGTAAGATACAACACCATGCATTCTCCCGCGTTGGCATTTTAGTAATTAGACACTATGCGCAACTGACCTAATATATTTATATTCTACATTTTTAGTGTTTTTTTTTTGTGTTTGCCTAACAATACGGTCGCGTGACTTAACCTTATATTTTTACCAAATTTCGTATATTGTGAAATCTCAATAAATCTTTTTTTTTTTAATTTTGAAGCAATTACAAGCCATCACCAGCAAACTAAGCACGCAGTCACCAAGCACACCAAGCGAGTAGTCTCCAAACATTCATCAAACACACCAATCAGAAGGATTTCACAAGCCAAACACAAGCATATCAAGCAAGTGTAGCTAGGTATTTTTCTTAGCCAAGCAAAACAAGTAATTGATTTTTTTACCAAGGTTTAACTTATGAAATCCTTTGCCAAGTAACACCAAGTAATGTCAAGCATGGAAAATCTCCTAGCCATCAATAAGTGATCGTTGGCGTTAATCAAATATTTGTAAATTTAAAGAAAGATGGTCAAGAGCGAAAGAAGCCTGATTATATCGATCGAAGATTGAATAAATTAGAGGGGTATTGGCAGGAATTCCATAATAATCATGTTGAATTCTGCGAATTTTCAAATAATTCCCATGCTTATTTTACAAATAATACGTACGAAAAACCAATGCATTTTATGAGAATATAACAGGTGCAATAAAAGTGTACTTACTGAAGTAGGAGCATCAACGAAAACATTCAACGCCCTTGATAAGACCCGTAACTCCATTGGGTACAAAATTAAATACGGAAGCTTCGGTTTAAATGAGTGTTATCATTTAAACCGAAGTACCGGGGAACCAACAGCAAGACAGATGAACTATTCAAGAAGCAATCAAGAAACGACAGAGTATTAAAAGGGGACAGTTTCTAACATAAATCTTGACGATGTGATGAAGAACTTTTTTCATATTATGAACAACTATATGTACCATCATACGATCGACATACGACATACGACCTTCAGAGCCGCTGGCTCTAACTCCAGCGAATTTTTTGAATCAAACGAAAGCTTTGAAGTATTTACCTGCTTTCTCATCATAATTCACCGGGATATGGTGTGAATGGTCGATTGTTTAGGGCTGTGCAGTCACTTTACTATGACTGTAAAGCCTGTGTGCGGGTAGGGCATGACCTGTCACCTATGTTTAGCGTCCAAGCGGGCGTAAAACAGGGTTGTGTCATGTCTTCCTGGTTGTTTATACTGTATCTCGACAGCTGTTTACGGAAGCTGAAAAATAGCTGTTTGGGTGTGAAATTGGGTGACATTAAAGTTAATTTTCTGCTGTATGCTGATGATGCAGTGCTTATTGCACCATCAGAAGCAGAACTGCAGGCATTAGTCACGTGTATGAAAGAGGAATGTGAAATTAAAGGTCTCCGTTTGAATGCTAATAAAACTAAGGTTCTGGTATTTGAAAAGGACGAAGAGAGAACGAAATGTGAAATATGGGTAAATCAGGAATGTCTAGAACAGGTAAATGAAATTGTATACTTAAGGAGTGCTTTCAGCCGGGATGGAAGACGTGATTTAGATGTGGATAGGCGTGTCGCTGCCGGAAACAAAGTCAATGGTGCCCTGAATGCATTAGTCAAAAGGCAAGGCGTGATGAAGAGTGAACGCCTTGCAATACATAACGCAGTGTTGGTACCGACTTTGTTATATGGCAGCGAAACCTGGGTATGCCAGAAGAAGCATAAAAGCAAGTTGAATGCAGTGGAGATGCAATCTCTCCGTAAAATGTGTGGCGTTACCATAGCCGACCGAAAGCGAAACGAAGAGATTCGCAATATGGCAGGATTGAAAGATGACCTTGTCACAAAAATTGATTGGGGCGTACTCCAATGGTTTGGGCACGTTGAACGAATGAGTGAAGACCGAATGGTGAAGAAAATATATAGAGCGAAAGTAAATATTAAAAGGTGTCGAGGTAGACCGAGACTAACTTTCGAAGACCATGTGAGCAAATTGCTCGAAGAGGGGAGTGTCAAGAGTACTCGGATACCTAGACGTGCATGTATGAAGAAGTTAATGAACCTGAAACAAGCGAAAGAGGTATGTAAGGATCGTGACACTTGGTGATCTGTTCTCTCTGGCTACCCCGGTAGGGATTGTGCGTGAAGATAAGTATAATTTATTGGACTGACTAGTGCAATCATTTTGGAAGCAAATTAAGATGCAATATCAACATGCGTTGCAATCCCGGCAGAAATGGAACACGACATCTAAAACATTATCGGTCGGAACGGTAGTTGTCCTCACCAAGGAATATACGCCGCCTCTTCAGTGGCCATTGGGAATCATCGAAGAGGTTTTTTCCGGATTCGACGGGGAAACTTGGATAGCGGGGTAGATTGGATTTACGTGGTAGAGCCATGCTGCAGCTATATTAATTGTATAGTTGTAGCACGAATGGGTCGGCTCAACCGGGGAAGGACCACGCTCTCACAGAATACCAGCGTCAAATAGTAGCTTAATGCTGCTGTGTTTCGTATGGTGAGTGTAGAGAACCGGAGACCCATTTTACTGGAAAAGAGGCATTCCATCTTAGTCCTCAAGGCTGACAACGCATCTGCATTTTGATTCGCAAACGAGGATAGATGTAGATGTCTATGGGCCACATCAACCACTTACCATCAGGTGGACTGTGTGCT